>PVJX010030300.1:0-22162 GCA_004027295.1 Dolichotis patagonum
ACAGATTTAGAAGTTATCTTCATAAAAATGAAAGCTGAGGCTATAGGAATAAATGTGATGATCATAGGGAAAAGGGGGTGGATTTGAAGAGTGCCAGCAAGAGTACTAAATGCGATCACTAATTGGTTAAGAAAAAGGAAAAGTTCCAGAACTTTTCCTGGTTTTCTCTTGGCCTGATGACTTAAAACTCAGGATCTGAAATAAGCAAGCAACTGAGTGACAGAAAAAATATGTAAAAAAAAAAAAAGTGCAGGAAAGCTGGCGAAGATTGAAGTTTTGAAGGAAGCAGAAAGGAAGAGAACCCAGAACTCAGGCAAAAATATAGAGGGTAACCATATGAATTGAGAAAGAAGAGAAGAAATAGAGAAAAAATGTTTTAAAATATTGGCAAAGTCTTTTCTTCTTTCATGTAGTAGATCATACCAGATAATTACAAAGTTACCTTCCAGGTCTAGATTTAAGATGGAATTATGATCATGATCAGAGAAACCTTTCTGGTTACACACTATAAACATGATCCCTGAAAGTATAGCCTTAAGACGGAATTATGAAACAGTTTGTCTCCTATCACCATATCCCTCTATCTGATACAGAATGCACAAAGTTACCTGAGAAAAGTTAAAGACTGGTTGTGTTGTACTCCATGCAATGACCGATCTGGTAACTTCCTCTGTGCTGAAGAATTTGCAAATTAAATAAATATTACACGGTGGCTGTTTCTGAGATTCTCCAGTAATGAAGTCTTTCCCGTCTGGCACCATCAGTAGCACATGCAACAGCAAAGCATTTTCTTTTGTTGACTCATTTGTCTGATTTACTAAATTGTGAGAGGCTGGCATAGCCATGAAGGCTGAAGAATTTGTTGCTACAGAGACTGGTGACTTTGGGCTGGGAAGCACAAAATTCTGGGCTTTTTTGGTAGTTTCCTCATGAATTTGATTTAGGTTCTGTGGATTTTTGGTACAGATAGTATCTTGCTTAGAGTCTTGTAGAATCTTCTCCGGACTTGTAGCAGCACAAAGTGGGGTATGTTGGGTGTTGCTAGTTAATTTAGTATTAATACCTATGAAATCCTTGTTATCTCTAACAAGTTCCATGGTTACCTATAAAACATAAAAGAAAAAAGGTAAAAACGTCCTGTAGAGAGTTCAGTCCCTACTAACACACACACACACACACACACACACACACACACACACACACACACTGTCCTGTAGAACTGGAATCGGAATTTTGGAGCTGGAGGTAATGTCAGATTATTAGGAAATGAATTAAACTCATCCTCAAAAACCAAAATAGGAAGAACACCCAACAGACTGCATATTTATTAACTTGCCACTCAGAAAAATCAGACAGAGTATCATTAATACAAAATGAGCCTAGAATATCTTTGCTAGAAAATAAAGAGATATACTGAAAAAGATAGATACATGTTTAAAGGACACAAAATTCCATTAAAGTGGCCCCTACTGGATAAATGTAGGATAATTTGAGCATCAAAGTGAGTAACAGCAATGGATTATAACCCATGAAATAAGATTATATAAATCTATACTAATGTAAAATTAATATGAAAAAAGGGACAATTATTTTGTATAATAGAATGCCAATTAATAAATTCTCAGGGAGGCCATAGGGATGTAACTCAGTGGTACAGTGCTTGCTTATCTAGCACAAACAAGGTCTTGGGTTCAAGTTCAATCTGTAGTACTGAAAAAAATAATAGAAAAGCACAGAGAATGACAGAGTTAGAAATCATTGTTTTACAATTATCTTAATAATATGTGATTCAGGTAACTCCAGTAGCAGGATGTTCTACAAAAATAATTGGCCTTTAAATATTATTATAGACTAAGAGAGATTAGAAAGAAATGATGATTAAATGTAAATGGACTGGAAAAAGTTACCATAAAGGAAAGTGTTGGAACTACCGGTGAAATGTATGGGGTATTGATAGAATATTTTATCAATGTTAAACTGACTTATATAACAAGAGTATTATGCACAATAATGCCCTTGTTCTTAGATTATACATGAAATATATGCTAAAGAATTAAGAAAATAGTCATAATGCTTATAACTATTGTCATATAGTTTAGAACAAGTGTATGTATATGTTTATGAGTGTGTACATATATTATATATGTGTTATATATGGAAAAAAAGGACAAAGTAATACAAAGACAGAATTATAAAGCAAATGTGACAAATACAAAGAACTGCAAAGTCTAGGTAATGGGTATGGGAGCTCTTTGTATTACTGTATTTGCAGTATTTCTGTAAGTTTAAAGTTATTTCAAAATAAAAGTTAAAAATGTTTAAAAAAAAGATGTGGAATAAATTTGCAAAATGGAGTGGCCACTAATTGTCAGAAGAATGAAATACCTGGGATAAAAGCATTTGTCAGAAGAATGAAATACTAGAGATAAAAGCATTTTTACTGTCCCTTTTATTTGAAACCTATAGGTGTTACATAGCAAAGTTCTTTTGCTCTATTAAATACAGGCAGAAATCAACAGCTAGGACAGAATATCTAGGCCCATTAATTCTTTTTATTACCCATTTCAGATTTTAAACTTTGCTGTCCAGAATGAACCTAGGAGGCAAAAAATGGAACTTGGACAGCAGAGGAATAAGGTGATACTATTTTTTGCAATAATTCTTTAAAGGAAAGTAGTATTTAGAAGACCAGGAAGAGAAGAGAGAGAAGGCTTTCAAGAAGAGGAAGCAGCATAAATATAAAATAGAAAAACATGGGAGACACAAGTTAGCGTGATATCTTAATGATTTTCATACAGTCTGACATAGCTATCAGTAGAAAAGGCTGAAGTAGCAGGAAGAGGTCACATGGTGAGCCCTGTATATTTATCTTTTGGGTGACTGGGAGTCATGGTGATGTTTTAGTCATGACTGGAAAATTTTAAAAAACTCACCAGGATATCTAACGAAGTTGCACTGAAGCCAAACATCCAAAATCTGCCACCCAGAAATCCTGGTGCTTCTGAATACAAGGAAAGAACCCTTTCTCCAATGAATTATACATCAGAATTTACTTCATGAGGCATATAGTAACTTCTCTCCTTGTTCTCTACCATGACTCTAGTCCAAGTCATAATCTCCTTTTGGGACTCATGAAATAGCCTCCACATACCATTTCTTCGTGCCCTCCTACAGTCTACTGCTCACACAGGAGTATTTAAAAACCCTCCCATGCTTCATATTAATTTCTCCCAAGCTTCAATGTCCTTTCCTGGCTTTTAGCCTAAAATCTAAGCCCAAGCTACCTTAACTACAAATCTCTGAATGACATGAGGACTACCCACCTGTCTAACCCTACCTTCTCCCACTTTCTTCTTGCTTACTATGCTGTGGTAACATTTGATCCTTTGGCAACACAAAGCCTTTCAGGGCCTTTTTTGTTGTTGTTTTTCCTTTTCTCTATAATGACTTCACCTACGCTTTTTACTATTCTTCAGCTCTCACCTCAAATGTCACCTTCTTAGTGAGAACTTACCTGACTAGTGTCTTCCAATTTATTTCAGGCACTCATTATCATATCATGCATCATATCATATCATTTCCTTCACAGCATTTTCACTTCCCTATTTCAGCAGAACCAATAGCAGACCTTATTTTTCTTTTTCACTGCTATATCCTTAGTGTCAATCCATAATATTTGCTCAGAAAATACTTGTATTTTTCTCTATGTACCTTCAGGGGGCCAAGTGAAGTCTGACCATTTTCCTGTTGTACTGGGAGTTGCTCAGTGAAAGAAAGCAGTTCTGACTGAATGACAGCTCGCAATGGAAGTAACGCAGATCCGATAACTTCTGGCTGAGGGAAAAGGAAAAAGCTTAGGTTAAATTAAAAAAGAGTCACAAAGGATTTTAAATGAAGTGACAGCTGATGATAGCTATAAAAGAAATTGTACTTTACGAAGTACAAAGTTTATTTTCTTGAGGCAACTCTTAACTGGAATCCCATGTTTTGTCATAATTTGATCCCCTCTGGGTTTCATTACATCCTCCTGGAAGATTACAGAAGATTTCATAAGTTACAAAGAGAAGTTGGAAGATTTTTAAAAATTATAAATAGCTCTTTACTCAAAATGTTCAACTTTACTATTAAATATAAAAATGAAATTTAAAAGTTACATAGCTTAAAATACCTGATGCTATCAAAGCCATGGAGAAACAAGGCTGTCATATGAATGAAGCTGGGAGCACACACCAGCAGCTAACTTCTGTACAGGAAATTTGGTAGTTAACATAAAAAACTTTAAATATTTATATTCCTTGGCCCAGTCAATCTATTTCTGGGGATTTATACTGAAGAAATAATAATATATAAAAAGCTTATGTGCAAATATGTTAAAAGTAACAATTAGATAACTAGATATACAATAATTAAGAATTAGTAAGCTAATTATACCATCCATAGATGGTATAGTATAAAGTTGTTAAAATTATGCTCACTAAAAACTTACAGTATAATGAAGAATATTCGTTATAATGTTTGATAAAGTAAAGCATTAAACTATACGTGTAGTAAGCCTTCAAATTATATGGAAAACATTAAGTATTTCTGACAGAAAAATGAAATAAAAACTCTTAAGACAATGTTAAAAATGTAGTACAAAACTTGCATGCAAAGTTAGGTAACATACTGTATTCATTTGAAAAAGATAAAGAAGGTATACTTCAAAATACTAGTTACTATGATTATAGGCAATTTTCCCCTTTAAATAAAAATATAAATTTTCTACAAAAGCATGAATATTTATATTATTAGGAAAAAAGTCATAACTAGTTGTAAAAGATGGTTCAATGTAAATATATCAAAATGTTAATAGAATTTTTTGCGGAGGGGGTACTGGGGATTGAATTCACGACCTTATGCTTGCTAGGTAGGCAGTTGTGATGCTGAGCTAAATCCTCATCCCTAGAAGTTGTTTTAAGGTTGTAGAATTATGTAATTTTCCCCTTTCTATACTGCTATTTGTTCAAAATGGCTTATAATAGTTGTATCTTCTAGAAAAACAAACAGAAAAGAGAGAAGTTGTGTTTCTCATGTTACCCATATCATAGATAAGATCAAAGATTATACCTATAAGCTATTTTTTTCTTGAAGAATGCAAACACTGCTTATGTCAGTTAATTAATATATTTTGTGCCAGTTGCAAATAGATTTTATAAACATAGAGTTAGCCAATCAACTGCTACTCATAATTACATTATTTTGGACAGGCGCTAGATACTTTAGGTATCCTACCTGCAAACAGGAAGCAGAATCTCAAGTTGAGGCTACTATAACCTATATTAATACAACTCTCTATAGTAAGGGAGCACAGTAAAGAGGTTAAGAACTTAAAGTCTGAAGATAGAAGACTTGAGATGGACTACTAGATTTTTTTCTATTCAATTAACCTATTAAATAAATAATAGACATAAAAATGATAAGAGAAATACATCAATTAAAAAGCAACTTAACAAAATACCAGTTTATATCTTCCTTTGAATTATATCCATAAAAATAAATATACAAGCCTCATTCTCAAACCCAAAAGAATGTTGCTAAACAAATGAAATACAGAAACAAACATTCAGGATCCAAATCATTCAAAAATACTTTTTAAATTACAGTAAATTATATCACAAGAAATCAGACAATAAAATGACAATTACATATAATTGTTAAAAAGTTTTAAAAAGTTGAATTATAGTACAAAAGGTACCACAATTAATTTAATGAGTATTACTCATTAATGCTTTTAAGTATGCCTGTTTTAAACTTTTAGGTAGTAGATTTAAACAGTATATCTTGAAACCAAAAAAAGAATTATAGTTAATCTTGAAATGTCCTAATTTTGTTCATGTGTTCTAATGTTGTGAATTACAGAAATAGCTTCCAGAAAAGTCAGGTATTTGGTAAAGCAAGGCATATGGGACCAGATTTTGATAAAGTGCTTTTTCTTTGACCCTATAACTAATATAAATATCTTAGGAGATTCTTAAGATCATTTTCAATATAGCATAAATAACTTTTATACACCCTTTTTTATGTAAAGCACATATACATAGTACAGTAGCTACATGTTTACGGTATACAGAGCATAATATCAATTAGTTTTCTTTCAAATTCTGTTATTAGAATCTAGTTTAAATATGAAACTTCCTATGAAGTTGTGACATTCATAATAAATTGATGTAAACATTTAAGTTTTGTATTTATAAGCTATACAATCCACATAAAACTAGCTTATGATTTTTCATTTTTTTTTCTTCAAATTCATTTCATTTTATTTTTTGTCTTTTTGACATAAGGTCTTGCTATGCAGTTTGGGCTAGCTTTGAATTCACTTTGTAACTCAGGCTGGCCTCAAACTTGCAATGATCATCCTGCCTCAGCCTCCCAAGCGCTGGGATTACAGGCATGTGCCACCAAGCCTGGCTCACATTCATTTTATTTCAAAGAGAAAAAATAATAATAAAACAAACTTTCAAAACACGTCAATCAGGGGGCAACAATGATGCATATATTGTCATCCCCAAATCATTTACCCCGACACAAGACATCTTCATTCAACTGTCCAAACAATACCTGTACAAATCTTTCTCTTCAACGAACTCAGAGAAATCAGTAGTATTACTAATGTTTTATTTTGAAAAGAATAAAACAAAACAAAAGAAAACAGAATAAAGCAAATCAGAACAGAACAATGCAAGCAATACAGGACTTCAAAATGACAACAGGAAATCAACAATGGCTACCATTTTCTTCAAAATAGCTGTCCATACCATCACACACAGTAAGATCAAACAAAACAAAACAGAATGAAACCAATCAAAACAAAAGAATGAAAGCATAGCAGGACTTCAAAACAAGGTAATAAGAAATGAACAATGGCTACCATAATGTGTCTTGTTTCCTTCAAAATAGCTTTCCATAACTTTACATGTAATAAAATTAAACAATACAAAAGAGACTAAAACCAATCAAAACAAAAGAATGAGAGCATTACAGGTCTTCAGAAAAGATAATAGGAAATGAACAATGGCTACCATAATGTCCCTTGTTTTCTTCAAAATAGTTGCCCATACTATCACATAGTAAAATCAAATAAAACAAAACAGAATAAAACCAATCAAAACAAAACAAATAAGCATTATAGGACTTCAAAACGAGATGACAGGAAATCAACAATGGCTACCATGATGTTTTGTTTTCTTTAAAACAGCTGTCCATACCATCACACATAATAAAATCAAACAAAAGAATGAAAGCATTACAGGACTTCAAAATAAGATAATAGGAAATCAACAATGGTTACCATAATACATCCTGTTAGCTTCAAAACAGCCGCTCACACCATCAGACACAGTAAAATTTAACAAAACAAGACAGAATAAAACCAAACCTAACAAAATTGTGAAAATAACACAAGAATTCAAAAGAAGATAATAGAAAATTAAAAGTGGCTACCACTTTCCCTTTTTAGGTGTTTCCTACCCTATTGCTTTCATATCTATTGTGCTCTTCAGATCACGCTAACTCCTTCAGTTTTTTATGCTAGGGGATAACTCGGTGTTCACTGGTATGAGTTCAAACCATTTCACCCATGAGCATGATCTCCAGTTGCATCTATTTACCTACAACAGCCTCAAGATAATCCTACTTTACAGCTGAGTAGCTCTCCACTGTATGAAAATTCCATATCTTTCTTATCCATTCTTAAGTTGATGGGCAAGTTATCTTTGCTTTTTTTCTGGTTTTCTGTTAGGTGGAACAATTGTTTTGTCTCCTTTGGTTTTCAGTCTACAAAATTCCTTTCAAGCTAAAAGTGCTTCTTGCATACAGTATATTAATGGATCTTGTTTCCTGATCCACTATGTGTTTCTTTTTACTGGTAAATTAGGCCATCTACATCAATGGTTACAAATGGCATGCATTGGTTTGTCTCTGCCATACTCTCCTCCTGCTGCTGGCCTTCCACTTTTACCCTTTTGTTCAACTGCTTGTCCTGTTAGGGGATCCTCCTCTGCTGCTGTTCCTGGAACCATGGTCATCTTTATTTCTCTCTAGAATATCCCTCAGCACTCTCTGTAGGGTTGGTTTGTTGGTCATGAATTCCTTCAAGTTGTTCTTCATCATGGAAGTATATTGTTTTTCCATCAATTTTGAAAGATGGCTTTGCAGGGTATATCAAGCTGGGTTGGAAGTTGTTTTCTTTCAGGATTTGAAACACTTCACTCCAAATTCTTCTTGACTTGATGGTTTGTGTTGACAAGTCTGCTGTGATTCTGACAGTTTTCCTTTACAGGTGATCTTTTAATGGTCTGTTCTTGTGCTGAATTTCTGGGATCTTGACTATTATATGTCTGAATGTAGATTCATTTTGGTTATGGCTAGTTGTGAGTTTTATATGCCTTGCTTATATGTATGCCAGAACTTTTTCCCATGCTTGGGAAGTTTTCTGCTATTACTTCTCTAAATAGTCTTTTTATAGTATCTGTGTTGACCCCTGTTTTTTTACTGACACCTATCACTCTTAAGTTATTTTTCTTTGTGTTGTCTTGCAGCCATTGAATTTTTTTCTTTTCTTTTTGGTACTAGGGATTGAATTCATGACCTTGCACTTGCCAGGCAGGTGCTTATGCTGCTGAGCTAAACCCCCAGGGCAGCTGTTGAATTTTTATTTCCTGGGTTCTTTGTTATTTTTAAGAGATCTTTCCTTCTGTAATCAGAAACTACAATCCTATTTTCAAGGCCTGAAAATCTATCTTCAGTCTCTTTCAAGTGTTTTTGCCAGCTTTCAAACAACTTTTTAATTTTCTGGATATCTCTGAATCTGTTTCATGCATTGTAATTGCTTCCTATATTGTTCCTATGTTGTTTGCATTATTTTCCTATGCTCCTCTTTTCTATCTTATGTCTTCTTTAGATATGCTCAGCAATTCTTTCATTATGTTTGTGATTTTTTTTCTTTTATCTGAGACATTATTTCTGATCTGATTACTTTTCCAGTCTCTTGAAGTTGTTTCTTTACTTCAGTTGCCATCCTCTCAAGAGATTTCAGATGGGTGACTTCCATTTTCTTCCATGACTATATCTGTCAGGCTTGTTCTGTGTGGGCTGAAGGTCTGAGATTGCCTTTTGCTCCTTCATCTTGATATTCTCCTGGATTCCTCCCAACAAGATGAATATGGGGTCTCAGGTGCTTCTCCACAGTGTATAGGAATGGGACAGACATCTGGGTTTCTCTGACCTCAGGTTCCCAGGGAGGTAGCAGGGCATGAGGTGGGCTTTTCCAGACCCGTACAGCTACACTGAGGCTTCCCTGATGGCCAGGAGTGTGTGGTGGCAGTTTTGCTTTTTCTTTCAGTCTGCGTGTCTACACCAGGACTCCTCCAGTGATGGTAGGCACACAGCGGTATGTTTGTCTGATTCTCCTGGTGGGTGTTAGCTGCCCAAAGGAAGCGGGGGACTCCAATGGTGGCCTGCGGGTACACAGGGTATATCTGGCTGTGTCTCCCTGCTTGTGCTGGCTGCCCACAGGAAACAAGCCTTCCAATGGCGGCAGTGGGAATGTAGGGGAAAATATCAGTAGTATGACTATCTTAATTAGTTTTTTTATATACATATATATACATATACATATACATATATTGTTTCTGCTTCTCATACTAGTGAGACAATACAGTGTTTACACATGCATGTCTGATTTATCTCACTTATGAGTATGGTCTCAAGTTGTATCCATTTACTTATAAAAGTCTCCAGTTTATCATTATTTAAAGAAATGACAATATTACGATCTTGAAACATCTATCTGATATATTTCAAACTTTTCTTCATAATACCATATTCTTGCTTTTTAATAGAATTCTCAATTGGCATTTCTCACAAATGAACACATTTTCACATCAAGTAAAGTAATTGAGAGATAACAAATTTGCTTTAAAAAGTACAGAATGTAAAGAATCAAAGTTGTTATAAAAGCTTTATATAATAAGGCCTTCAAAAGTCATCAAGACATAAACCACTTACATAAAATGGCATTATCTGTATATATGTGATCCAAGAATATAAGTCTGCCTTCTCAAACATGAGTATTTCTGTATGAATTAAAAATTACAAATTATGAAGTCCAATAACAGTTTCAAACCTACTAGAAAAGCAAAAGATAAATTACATCTAATGAAAATTTACTTTGAAAGTATACTTTAGATTATTTTGCCCATTTTTACAACTCTCAATTTTATTTTTATAATTCTTATTCAGAATCTTGAAAATTGGACACTTGAAAATGTGTTATTACTTTAACATATCTAATATTCAGTAATTGCTGATACAGTTTTTTAAGTGTTAAAATAGCCTGGACTGCTGGGCATGTCTGTAAACCAGTATTCAGGAAGCTATTAGTAGTCTTTAAAAATATATATAATATAAATGAAGAAATAGAATACTTCTTATACTCATTAATATAGTTTATAATTATAGTTTATAATGCAAAATATAGTTTATAATGCATATAGTTTATAATTAAAAGGAACCTACATCCCAATTACAGAAAGTATATTTGCCCACTAATCCATCTTACTATTTCTAATATAGTGTCCCTCCTTGGAATCAACTTATTAAATAATTCATGTGATTTGCATTCTTAACTCCAGTGTTAAAAAGGGAAAAAATCCACTATTAATGTAAAATGGAGGTTCCTTTCTAGCAGCTCTATGGGGACAGAGGGAGTTCAGAATTCAGCTATGTCCTCCAATCACAAGGTCACAGTATCCTTGGAGATTGAAGACTTATGAAGGCTCTGAAAAGTTCTTTTGACCAGTCTTAAATTTAAAGTCATAGTGCTATTTAAAGTAATGTAATGTCAATAGGAGTGTCTACAAGAAAAGTCATTTTGGTCATGGTCCATTGTTTTTTTGTTTGTTTGTTTTGAGACAAGGTTTTGCTGTGTAGGTCAGGCTGGCCTTGAACTCACTATGCAACCTAGGCTGGTCATGAACCTGTGGCAATCCTCCTGTCTCAGCCTCCTGGGATTACAGGTGTGTACCCACCACATCTAGCTGTTCCTGATACACTCTTATTGGTACAGTATTACAATTTTTTAAGTTTTTTTTTTCTTCAGTAGTTGTAGATTAAAGAAAATTTCTATAGATCAATGAGCAGATATTCATTTAAAAACTTTCTAGCTATCTACAGTATATGCTTGATATTTAAAAATTTTCAAAATGGAGATATTAGACAATAGTAATTAGTTTAAATAGTAATTAATGGTAATTTAATAGTAATTAGTTTAGTTGTTAAAAATTTAAATTATTAAATTATTAAATAAGTATTTAATCTACTTGGATTACATTTTAAAATTTTAACATGCACAAGTTAATAATGTGCAAACTTAAAGCATTATTAAGGATTTATCTGTTTATAGAAAAGAAATGCAATTAAGAGATTAAGGGTAAAAGTTTACTGTTGTAAGTTATGGGCTACTATCTAGCACAGGGACAACTGGACTGTTTTTAGCTGCTGCAAATCACTAACAGTTCTTAGGATATATGTGGAGAAATAGACATCTCTCTACACTAAATTTAAATATGAATTTTATTCTCTGACAAACCAGACACAGAATATTATTTTATCAAATTTTATAAAATTGAACAAATAATATTTAACAATCCTTGGTTGAATAATTTTTTGTATAACTACAAAAATCTCAGATATGTGAAAATGTTTTTCAAATCATACTTATGTTTTCACACAGCTTTTTCAGTTTTATAATTTTCAAATTTTGAATATTCTATGTGATTTAATGTATTTTTACAGAAAGGGTAAGATAATAATGTTTAATAAGAGTAAATATATCTAATTTGCAAAAATTGGTATTTTGGTATTTGTGTGCTTTTACAAATAGTACAGAGGGCATTTCTGCAGCAATTAAAAAAGATAGATGCTTTTTAAAATTAGATTTCAAGTTTCTTCCTAATATTTTCTTCTAATTCTAATCCCCAGAAATACTTTCAAGTTTTGAATTCTAGATGTATGTGTTTTATTACACATACAGTACATGCTCTATCCTTAAGCATGTGTATTTTTCAAACCTTTGAACAATATGATCAGATTCAAGATGGTATCTTTAGAAAATCTACAGCTGTCCTCTGTGGAAGATTAATGTAGAGATTCCTAAGGCACTGTCATGAAAAATCAGTAAAAAAATAGTACATGACTATGCTTTCATGGGATTTTCTGCTTGGGAAAATAACCGCAGGTTTGGGATCATAAAACTGTACAAGAAAGTAGCTATTATTACAAGAACGGCTCCAAGGGAAAAGACACTGGTTGGCATAAACTCCTATAGCTAAAAAAAAATTAGGGTATCAGTGTTGACAGTGTTATGGATAAAGAGCTTGCAAATCCTTTTAAAATATTATCCATATACTTAATCACAGTAGCTATAACAAGGCCTCCAAGTGCCAAGTTGAATCTTTCTTATCCATACTGATTTGTTTAAGATTTCCTCAAAATAAACTCCAGCAAAGACACTTGAAAAACAGGCTTTGAGAACTGTTATGCCCACAAATTGACAGCCAGCTAAGCGCTTTTAGAATTAAACTTTTGGGAGTCTGAGGGCCACTACACACAAGCAACTTCTGCTATGAAAATTACTATGAAGAGCCACTGATACACACCTACCACTTTACCGAACACAGACACAGAATATAATGCCACCATAAGACTTTTCAATTGATATGTGACCTGACAGGTAGCTGCATCTAGATTTGACAGTGCTATATAGAGTAAATTATTCTGAAGAGTATATATCCCGGATGGAATAGCAAGCTTGTTTCCATAAAATTATTGGGAATTTCATCATGTAGTACTCATTTTATTACTATTAGACTACATTTACTGTCTTTGTAGAATAAAAGGCAGGCCATTATTTTCAGAAGATGAGCAATAACCATTGCTGTATAAGACAGCACAGAAGCGAAGCTGGGTGCAGTGGCACACACCTATAATTCCAGCACTTAGGAGGTTAAGGCAGGAGGCTTGCTGAGAGTTCCAGGATAGCCTGAGCTTCAAAGTGAGTTGAAGGTCAGCCTAAACTGCATAATGAAACTCTTATCTCAGAAAGACCAAAACAAAACAAAACAAAACAAAACAAAACAAAAATGAGATTCCTCCTCCTTTAAAGACCTACAGTAATGCACTGTTAGCACCAAACTGGTAGTCTGAAGGAGCAAAATTCCCAATGAAAGGTATTTTAGGTTGTCAGACACTGATTTATCTTCATCTGCCTCCCATACGACTTGGCTGGCTGCCCACATGGATTGGGTCTGCCACTGTTGCTGGTGCCTCCTTGGTGCAGAGCCTAGGTCCTGAGTTCCTGTGGTCTCATCTGGCTCCATCTTTCATTAACTTGGGTGATCTTAAATATATTACTTAACCTTCACTAAATCTGTTTCTCCGTCTATTGAATGAAGATAATAATGTATCTAATTGACAGAGATCTTGTAATGATTAAATGTGATACTGGGTTTGCGTACAGCTGTTAGTGTAATATCTGGCTATAAAGAACCAGTCGTAGTACATACCTTGCCTACAGAGGGCAGCAATAATGATGATAATAATAATAATAAGCATTAGAGTGCTTGAGCCTGGAGAAATTCCTACTGTAGGCAAAATACAAGTATGCTCCAAATCACTGATAGAATAGTAAGGCAAAGGTCAAAATTCACTTTTAGTACCTTTTTCTGAGGAGGATTTTTTGCATAAATTTGGAAAGTGAGGTTAGAATTCCACCAGTGCTGTAACATTAAGCCTCCAAATTGTACTGGAAACACAGATCGCTGCTGGAATTTCACCACTGTAATAAGAAAAAGATATGTAGGCACAAGCATGTATCATACCATCTAAGCAAAGCCTTTATTAATCAATACCTTCATATCATCCTCCCCTTTCAAATCTAACTAATACCTCTTTCAGGGAATCCAGTCAGTGTGACTTCACATATAGTAGTAGGTTATAGGATTAAAGGAGCAGAGATAATGAGAAAACCCTGGATACAGTAGCAGAAGATAAAAGAGTGCTATATTTTTTAGCTTTACTATGATAAACAGAAAAAGCATACAAGCACAGAGACATTTTTCACTGTTTGATGAAATACAATTTTTAAAAAGACAAGTTGAATGAATAAATTATATAGTATATTAACTATACCTCAAAAAAACTTTCAAAAAAAGAAAAGAAATATGGCAACAGTTTCAAGATCATGATCTGAACATCTAGTGACCTGCTGCCTACATCAGCACAGTCAGTCATTGTACAACTAGGCCAGTTTCCTCACTTTTAAGGTGTTAGTGCAGATTAACTTCAATTTTTTTTCTAGCTAAGTCTATGGTACTATAAAAGTCAGATGGATAATTAGGACTCAAAATTTCTTTCTTTTTTTTGATCTTTTTGAGACAGGGTCTCACTGTGCAGTTCAGGATGGCCTTTGGTTTACTTTGTAGCCCAGGCTGGTCTTGAACTTGAACTTGAACTTGAACTTCCTATCTCAGCCTCCCAAGTGCTGGGATTACAAGAGTGCGCCACCATACCTATGTTAGGACTCAAAACTTCTTAGGAAGTCAAAATATCTAAGGAGTAGAAACCAGTCTCTCTTACTTCCATCTGTAATTTTACTGGAGGCGAGTCGAACAACTTCAGTGATCAAAGCTGTCTTTCCCAATCCACTTTTGGAAAACCCCACAGGAAACTGATATTCCACAAAGAAAGTGCTAAAAAAGAAAAGAAAAGAAAAGAAAAAAAGATGATTAAAAAAGAAACCAAACATTAAACCTACTTTCTGCCTGTCTATAAATCCTACATCTCTTTGAAGTTCCCATTCCTAGCCTCTCTGGTCCTCAAAGGCCATACCTCCTTAAAATTGTGCAGGTTTGTGTCTGGTGATCTACAGAACTCTTTTTTCTTCTTTCTTTCTTTCTTTCTTTCTTTCTTTCTTTCTTTCTTTCCTTCTTTCTTTCTTTTTTTTTAAATTTTAAAGAGGGTAAAATTAAACAACAATACAGAACAAAATAGAACACAAGAAAGCAATGTAAGAGACATAAATTTCAAAGCAAGACAATTAGAGATCTTCACTATCATACTGTCTCTTGTCTTCTTCCAAATAGTTGTCCATACCTTCACATACAGAGAATTCACACGAAACAACATAATATGGAACTGATCTCAACAGGATGAGGAAGGCGTTTTAGGTCTTCAAGACCAGACAATAGGGAAGCCAGCAATGGCTGTCATAGTGTCTCTCATTCTCTTGATCTAAGGAACTCCTGAAGATCACTGTGTAAACTAACAACCTTAGTTATGTTCCTACCACCTTGTTTTGAAGGCCTATATGGTCACTGTTTTGGGCTCTTTGCTATTGTTACTTATTTGTATTTTTTGTTTCTTGTTTTTCTAATAATCTGTTTTACTTTGTTTTGTTTTTCCCTCTAATACAGAAAGGATAGGTATACATGTAGAGATTTATACATGCCTAGAACTTCTCAACAGTTTACGAGAATTGATTATATTATGCGTGATGAAATGAATAGCTACTTTGAAGAAAAAGAGACATTATGGTATCCATTGCTGATTCTGTATCATCATGCTGTGAAATCCAGTAATGCTTTTATTCTTTGTTCAGAGTGGTTTTAGTCTGTTTTGTATTGTTCAATTTCAACATGTATGTATGAAGATACGGAAAGCTATTTTGAAAAGAACAAGAGACATTATGGCAGCCATTGTTGATTTTCCTATTGTCTGGTTCTGAAGGCCTTTAATGCCTTCATTACTCTGTTCTGATAGTTTTAAACTATTTTGTTTTGCATGAATTCATTGTGTGTAAAGATATGGACAACTATTTAGAAGAAAACGAGACATTATGGTAGCCACGGTAGAACTCTTGTTGTCTTGCTTTGAAATCTCTTGTCACTTACATTGTTTTGCTTTTGATCTGCTTTGTATCGTTTTGTTATGTTTAGTTTTACCCTCTTTAAAATTAAATAAAAATAAGACAAAACAAAACAAAAACAAAAAAAACAAAGTTTTTATTAGTCTTCTCAGAAGGAATGAACGGCTTGTTTCCATGTGCTCTCATAACCCTTTTCATATAAAACATCTGCTTTGGCCCCAAAAGCCCTATATTATAGACAGCAATTTAAATGTTTCTCTCTTGTGCTAAATGTAATGTCAGTAAGCATAGTTACCACCTTAATTTCTACATATTCCCATGTTCTTGGGATCTAGGGGAATTCAATATATTTTTAGTGACTGAATGATGCAAATGAAAATGAATTACAAATTATAATGTATTATAGTTATTATTATCATAAGATATACTTTCCAAAAAGGTCAAATTTACCTTTTTCATTTTAGAGACATACCGCTTTTTTACCACTGTGGGCTTGGGTGGTTTCCCAGCAGAGTTTTTCTTGCCTGGGGTCATCTCGGGACTCTCTACAGGAACTCTCATTGTTTCAACAATGATTCTGACAGAATGAGTCCTACCCAGAAGGGCCAGTCTGTCCACACTTAGTGTCATTACTTGGGCATCTTCTGTAGTTTCCAAAAGTAGCTGCTGTTCAGCTAGATTTCTGCAAGGAGTTCAGACAGACAGGAAATTAGAGGCTTAACATGAAACAATCCAGTTTGCACAGGTGAGAGAAAGCTTCCGTGAAGAGGTAGGGCAGCAAGCATCATCAGTTAAGTGAGAATGATTTTAATTATCAGAATTTTATTCTAATCTACAATAAAGGAAATTTCAAAAACATTAAAGGTTTATTATTTTTATATAAGTGTAGAAACTGATGACATTAAGTTTTTCTAGAAAGGACAAAGAATTTATTTCATTACCAACTACCCTAACACAATTATTACTATGACTTTTATGTACACCTTTTCATTTCCCTTTATGCTTATGTTCTAAATAGGTATGACCACAGTACATATACAATCTAGTATTAATCATTTCAACTATATGCATTTTTCATGTTATTCCATTTTTAAGGACTGAAATGCTGAGTTATTATAATTTTATTTTTTATATTTTTGAGACAGGATCTCATTACGGAGGTTAAGCTGGCCTTGAAATAAAGGCAATCCTCCTGCCTCCCAAGTGCTAGAATTACAGGAGTGGGCCACCATGCCCAGCCTAGTTACTATAATTTAACTACTCTGATAGTGTTGGGAAAACATAGGTATGAAATTTCACTTGAGGGGCTGGCAATATAGCTCAGCGGCAGAAGAACCTGCCTAGCAGGTGCAAGATCCTGAGTTTGATTCCCAGTACAAAAACAAATTTTTAAAAAATAGCTTCTTGGCCTTTTAGCTAAGATCAAATATAGTACCTGTTCTTATCAGTTTAATATCTGATATGTTCTCTATGTGAGGACAATATATTAAATGGATTTTTGGACTTGGAAGATGGACCACGCACCAACCTGGTATTGCAGTACCTACAGGAATGGTGCACCCCCATGCCGGTGGGGGGAGAAATTTCATTTGAGGAAATTTTATGAAAATCAGCTTCCTTTGCTTTTACCACTAATCAAACATTCATAGAGAGGCTCACTTGGTTTTTCTGCTTGCTGCCCTCTTCATCAGCTTATTATCTTTTGGCTCCAGAACCTTAGAAGATCCGCCAAGAGCTTTTGCCTGGTTCATTTTTTTAGCAGGGATAATATCTTCATCTTCACTGAGAAAATCACTGATGCTGTTGTCAGATTTCTGTGGGAAGGGGGAGAAACAGACACTAAAAGATAACTGCTTTGGGGATAGCAGCAAGGAAATAGTTCTCTGCAAGTAAGCAAGCTCTTCTTTTTACACATACCATTGGCTTAAAAAGGTAACAAAAAAGCTACAATGTTTGAGGACTTGATGAGACTCTAGTATGGGTGAAGTTTCCAGCAGGTAAAGGATCAAAATGGGTGATGTGGTTAGGAAGGAAAGTCAGGGTCAGGTTCTAATGCCATACTTAAGGCTTAGGAGACAGTGGGTACTAGTGAAAAAATTCAGAATTTATGCCAGATAGACTAGGATGAGAATTCCAGTTCTGCTACTTAATGAACGAACATACTAAACATCTCTAATTTTATGTTTCATGATGTGTAAACATGGATAATACTATCTTATTGGGCCATTAAAGAATTAATTTAAATAATGAATTAAAAACATTTGGTACAGTTCTCAATAAATGAGAGATAATTATATAAAGACTCTGGGACATAAAAAATGGGTAGTAAGTGAGTAATAAAGAAACTGTTTCTTCTTTGCCCTATAGATAATGTAGCATACATGATGACTGTTAAGGTAGGAAGTCACAAAGTACTAGCAATTCAAAATGTCTTCCCAATCTACCTCTTCCTCAATTCCATTGCTGCTATTCTCTGGCTCTCTCTCACACTTTCAACAATCCAACAGCTCTGCTTCTGGCAATTGTCTTTGCAATTTGCTTAGTACATGGCTGGTAGATTAAGATTCCTAAAGCACTATTTTATTATGTCCTTTTTTTCCTCATTAGACATTCATAATCTTTTACACAGACTGGCTGTATTGTGTTACAGTCTGCCTTATCAATTCCTTTCCCATCCAAATAAAGATATTCCCGCTTTCTGTTTTTTTCAGCGCTGGGAAATAAACCCAGGGCCTTACACATGGTAGGCAAGTGCTCTACCACTGGGCTACATTCCCTATCCCCTCCACACAAATTCTTTTCCAGTTAAAATATATCCTTTCAATATACAAATGTGCTTTTTAAAACACTGAATAGGTCATTCTTTCTACTTCTTGTTGGTCATTCCAAACATCATCTTTCAAGTCTTAGTTAAAATGCTACATTTTTTTATAATCTCATGTAACCAGTTTTTCTGTCTCCTCTGAATCCTTGTAGCCCTCATTGTCTTACCAGTGAGTTGGAACAAACTATAAACTATGTTGTATTTCAGTTATCTTTTTCTGACCTGGAAAACAGGAAAAGCAGGAGTGCTCTGGTTTGAGCGTATCTGTCAACGACTCATATGTTGAAAACTTGGTGCTCATTGGTGATGCCGTTTTAACAGAGGTATTTGTCATCAGTAAGTAAAGGTGTTTCTGCAGTCTTCTGTGTAAGTAACCAGTCAAGGGAGGATCTGAATTTGAATTTTGGCTCTAACATCTACTATGTATCCTTGGACAAAACATTCAATCTTACTGTCTCCTCATCTATAAAATGAAAATAATTCTTCTTCAGGTTGTCATTATGATTAAATAAGAGAAGGCATGTAAAATGAACAACTTTCTATCTGGCAAGTCTGTCATGCCCGCAACTACTGATGTTATACATACTCATGTTCTTGAAGCTTCACCTTCAATGACTTACAGGTGCCATATAAAACAAGTTCTCCAGGAGACTCTGGTCATACTGAGGGTCATTAGGCTCACTGCTGCAATACGCATCACTCCCAGGAGATGGGGAATCTGGAGGGGAGCCTAATCCATTCCAGCAATGATCTTTGGATAATTCAGTACTGTAGAGATATGAAAAGTAAAACAGAAGGACTTTAACATAAGTTTCAGCAGAAATATTCTTCCTTTAGTAAAATTTCTAAAGTTCTAAATCTGGAAGAAGATGTAGCAAAAGACTCACATTAAACAGAAGACCACTAGATAAATATTTACCAGTTATAATTCACCTCCTGTGGGATGACAACAACTAGTACTTAAAACTCACTACTGACACTGATTGTGACCTCTTTCATCTACTCAACAATTGGCCACCTATTATGTGCTAGGCCCTGCATGACACATAGATGCTAAGATACCACAAATTGTACTCTTGTGGTGTTTAGCTTTAGTAGGAAGAAACAAAGGTCACCGTAATTCAATAGTTAAATGTTGTATGTTGTTTTTGTGGAACAAAATGGCTAATTCATAAATATGCCTTTTATTAAGCAAGCATATGTAATTAGGATTTATTTTGGCATGATTGGTTTTATGTAGGATATAAAAATGAGTAAAAGACTATTTACAATATATTTATAAGCTACTAGGGAAAGAAGCATATACATAAAACTATAAACTTAGAATTTTAAGGAATAATTTCACTTTCTCTTTTTAAAATTTCATATCATTATGGTAGCATTTTAGAGAACAGTTTTTTTTACTTTGTACTTTTTTTTTTTAAATTTTATTTAAAGAGAAAAAAAAGCAATACAGAAAAAAGGGTAGAAACAATACAAAACCTCAAAAAAAACCATATATCACTAGTTGACAAACCACATACTCCCTGAAATACCTGTTCATGTTACAAAATTAAGGCATACAAAGTGAACACACAGTGAGGCTGCAAATAGAAAAAAAAAAAAAGATGGAATAAAGCCAATTGAGACAATATAGTGAAACTGGCACAGAACATCACAGTAGGTCACCAAGACAACAGTAACAGGCAACATTGTATATCTCGTTGTCTTCACAATAGTTGTTCTACTAGGTAGAGCAAAATCAAAGAAATACACAACAGTATAGAACACATCAACACAGAGTATTGAATAGAGCAACACCGGTAATCAGGACAAAGCAAAACTGCGATAAAAATATCCGCCTTCAGAGATAGTAGAAGGAAACTCCCCCGACTTGCTGTACCAAATATGGTCACCTGCTAAGAGATACCCAGATCCCTGGATCCCAATTGTTAAGGGGGAGGGGGATGTGTGGTATGTTTGATTCTAAGCCCGCGACCCGGTAGGCAGCAGGCTGGTTACTGGTTGGCTCGGCACCCTAAGTTCCAGCATGGCGCGGATCTCAGGAGACGCTCTTGCTTCTGGTTTCCCCGCTCTGGGGTGGCTGCGGCTCCCCACACCACAGTCACTCTCCAGGGCGGCAGGCTGCTTACTCACTTTGTACTTTTTCTTTGGGGCCCTTGTTTAAACTGGAAATTTTTTTCTCAAAGTGCTTATGTACTATTTTCTTGAGAATTTAAGTATAGCCGTTAGTTTATAAGAGAAACAAAGTAGAAAAAAATAGTAATGAAATGCGTAGCTCAGTGCCAGACACAGCATTTATAAACATTGTTGCTTTTATTATCATTATAGATTTTCACTAAGAATTTATTAAGGCCACCAACATATTTAAGTGCAGTTACTACAAGATAAATAAAACCAAATATATATATACATACATACATATATATATATATATATATTGCCTTCAAGAAGCTCACACTTTGAGAAAGGAACAGGACAAGATGTCCAATATCACCATTCTGGCTCAATATAGTTCTCAAAACAGTCAGAATAATCAGGCAAGAGAAATAAAAGAGATATGTACCATATAGGAAATAAAGAGGTGAAATTAACATCTGCAGAAGACATAATCATTTACATAGAAGACCCAGAAAAAGCCACTAAGACGCCTAGAATAACCAAACTTACTAGAGTAGCAGGATACAAATCGGCACACAAAAATCAATAGTTTTTTTTTTTTAAATCAACAGTGTTCCTATATACCAATAATGAACTTACTGAGAAATAAACTAGGCAAACAATAGCATTCACAACAGCGCCAAAACAAATTAAATACTTGGGTATTTAGCTAGCCAAGGAAGTAAAAAACCTTTATAATGAAAACTACAGTACTCTGAAAAAAGAGATTGAAGAGGACATCAGAAAATGGAAAGATATTTCTTGTTCCCAGAGGCAGAACCAATTCAGTCAACAAGATTGTATGTCCAAACCTAACAAATTTAATCCAATCCCAATCAAAATATCAAAAAGATTCATCAAAGGGCTGGAATTCATGTAGAACCACAAGAAACCCAAAATAGCAAAACCAATCCTGGGTAACAAAAGCAAAGGAGGAGGTGTCATAATTCCGGATTTGAAATTGTATTACAAACCTATAGTAATAAAAACAGCATGTATTAGCACAAAAACAGACGTGTATCAATGAAACAGAATACAGGATGCTGTATTCCTGTAACTCCAGGCAATATAGCTACTATATCTGATCTTTGACAAAGGGGCTAAAAACACACACTGGATGAAAGATAGCCCTTTTAATAAAGGGTGCTGGGAAAACTGGATGTCCACATGCACACTTAATCTAGACTCATATGAGATATATAATGAAATATCAT
>PVJX010030301.1:0-22156 GCA_004027295.1 Dolichotis patagonum
CCTAGCTCAAAGTTTCTAAACTCCTGGAATGTCCTGGATGATAGATGTGTCATTTAATATTAATAATGAGACCCTTTTGTCAACTAAGTTTATGCTAATGAGGTGACTTAGGGTGAGGACTTCAGCTAGTCTCAGTAGTCTTTTCATGAGAAAGAAAAAACATATGATTTAGAAAATTGAAAATTTCAGCCCCATACACTGACTTCTAAGAAATGTGGGTAATTCAAAATATCTATTTTAGCAACTGTTAAACAATGAAATTTTATGACCTTCCAGGTTGTTGAACATTCAATTGCTGGAAATGTGATGCCCACAACTGCAAAGATTGCTGTTGGGTCCTTTCCAAACTTTTCCTTAAGTGCTTTTGCATCTTACTGTTCATTATATCCTGTATAATAGTCTGTATAATAAACAAGTAAACATAATTGAAATATTTCTCTCAATTCTGTGTGATAAAGCCTGCACAGTGATAGTACCATTGGAAAGATCCCAGCCACCAACTGTAGAGTATAAAAGCTGCAACTTACTTAGTCACATAGAACATGCCTGTATGTCACAGAAGACATGTCTGAATGTCTTAGCCAGTACCTAAGGACATGTCACCAGGTTACAGATGACACAAAAAACATATTAACAAGCCACAAGCCTGCTGTTTCTTCCACCTATTCGATCAAATACCTGTTAAAATAGTATAGAAAAGTCTCAGCTTGTAATATACACCTTTTCTGTTCTGCTTACATGTAGAGGTCCATTAGGTTAAGCAATAAACTTACTTGGATTGTTGAGTTAATATCTCTTCTTTCCTGATCACTGAGAGTAATTTTAGTAAATTATTGAACCCTAGGAAGGCATAGTTTGAATCCTCAGTATACAAGTGTTTGGTTAGAAGCTCAAGATCAGATGTGTGATTGCCATCTGAAGTGGAGTCAATATTATGGGACTGGGCCCTTACATTTTGAAGATCTGATACTAACTTCCTCTAGGTAGATAGTATCAGAATTGAACTGTAGGATACCTGACTGTTGTATGTAGAAGACTACAGAATGAGTGGGAAAAGAAATAATACATTGTCCTCAAACTTGCCCATGAAAATATTCTCTATTCTGCTGGTGTGATAAGGAGGTTGATAAGGAGCAATGATGAAAATACATTATGTTTATGCAAAAGTCAGCCAAATATAAATGTTAATCTGTATAATGACAATTCACTAGCAATAATGTGTGAATAAACATTATTATAGTGTTTCCTTATCCTTCAACAAAGTATCTAGAATTCAGGAAAACCTGAATAGGAGTTTGAATATGCCTTTCCTTATCCTAATTTATTGGATCTGCCACCTTTCAACTTAAGGATCTTCCCAGAGAAATGGCTATGAAAGATAAATGAATTGAACCAGTTGAGGATATTGAGACAGCCACAACTGCATAGCTAAAGACTTTTATGAAAGGTAACTTAAAGAACTTCTTTAGAATAAGGGAATAAGTATATTTGAATAAGTAGGAATACCTGAGGGGATTAATGTTAATGTCTGTTTTTAATATGTCTATGATGAAATTTAATTTATAGAAGGAAAAAATGTTAAACATTCAAAAACAAAGATTTTTACATATCATATCTTTAATAGTTGTGCTGTTTAAAGCTCAGAATATCAGAATGATAATATAAATGTAGACAGTAAGACTAGGCTAAGAAAGTTTCAGTTGGGAATAAGGACTCCATTGGTATTTGAACTAGAGATGATGTGTGTTATGCTATGGCAGAGAATTGCCTTCATTTCTCTATACCCTAAGACTGCAAGAAACTGAGATTAAAAGTAATGTAATAATTATTCAAATGGAGGAAATGCAAAAGTGGCCCAAAATGCAGTCTGATGTATGGCTATTGCTGGTTGGCTATTAGCCAGATTTACAGTGAAAATCAGAATTTAAAAATCTTAAAAATCTGAGGTTTCATCAGAAATAAAGTGTCTGCTATGGTGGAACCATGGAGAGCTAGGTTGCTGAAAGGATTAACATTAAAATGAACCTCAGTATTTTGCATCTGGATCATAGGAAAATGGCTTATGTGCATTTCAAAAGAGAGATTCTGGTTTCTTTGAAAACTGTACAGATACTCAAGAGACATCTGCAGTCATGGCCCAAGGGGTCCTGTTAACTGAGCAAACTGATGACAGACTTTGGCATCACCCACATGGAGCTGGCTTTACAGAGTCCAAGTGTTGTGAAGTCATGCAGGACTCCACTCATATTTCAAGTGATAATCTGGATAGCCAAGGTGCGCAATCCTGAGAAGACAATTCATGAAGTGATGATAGTGAAGCTAAAAGTGGAGTGGGGAGCACAGGAATTTGAATATAACAAGAATGTGGAATATCTCCTGAGTAAAGCTACAAAGAGTGAACACAGTCATATATAGGAGAGACCATGAGGACTGCAAACAATAGTGCTGTAGATGAAGAGATGCTTAAGTCCTTTGAAGCTAACTTATTACAGTTTACCTGAGATCTGGACATCAAACTACAGAATTTGTTTTTTTCCCTGATGATATTTGATCATGTTTTGGCCTTATTTCTTTCTGTCCCTTCATTTCTCCATTTGCAATGAAAATGTTTATCCAGTGCCACTCTTTTTTTAAAGCAGTGTTGAACTTTATTTTTGATTTCTTATAGTGGCTCACAGCTAAGAGTTTGTATTCAGTCTGTGGAGATTTTGGAACTGGATATTTTCAGTAGTTCTGGTATATTTTGCATAATGTGACAGACACAAATCTTTTGGACACCAGGAATAAAATGTTATAATTTAGATTTAATATATAGCACCACAGTCTCATGTTAGTGGATGATTACTGAATTATAGGGACACTATATTCATTAGTAGTTTTATCCATTCACAAATTGAGTACTTGAAAGTGCTGTTAGGAATTTGGGCCTGGGAAGAGATGGGTGACTGAGGGTATGGCCTAAGTAGATTTATTTTTTCTTAAGCTCCTGCTTTTTTCCTCTGCTTCCTGGCTCACATGGGATGAGCAACTTTACTCTGCCATGCTGATCTGCAATCCTGATTATGTCTTGGAACCAGTCAACCATTGACTGGTATTATGACCAAAATAAATTTTTCTTCCTTTAAGTTGTGGGCATCATAAACAAACATGTATCACTGGTATAGTTGTTAAATGAAAGGAAAAGATAAAGGAATTACACTAGAAAAAATCCAATGACTTTATTTTAATTTTTAAAAATTTTTTTACTGTTTTTGTATCTGGAATCAAACTCAGGACCTAGTGCTTACCAAGCAGGCACTATGGAACTGAATCCCATCTGACATCCATCAATGACATAATGACATTTTTTGAAATAGTACATGAAAACTTCTTTAAAATATATCATATCACTGGGGATACAGCTCAGTGACACAGTGCCTGCTTGGCAAGTGTAAGGTACTGGGTTCAATTCTCAGATAAAAACAAACAAAATAACAAAGAACATATATTAGAACACAAAGTATGCTGAAAAACATACAAAATAATAGAAAAAATATCTTGAATCCTGTTGGATTGTAATGAAATTAACCTATACATAAACAGGAAAAGAAAGCACAGGAACTATACAAAATATATGATAGACATATAGATTGTTTATAGATCACATATAGAAATTAAATAAAATACATTTGGAAAATAATAATTCACAGAAGGTATTAAAATATTTTGAGAAGCAAGTGACAGTGACAGCAGAACATGCCAAATTTGTGAGCACAGTAAATGAGATTCTAATTAACAAGTTTATCTTTGTGAATGCAATAAATGTTTAAGAAAACAATAGAGCCATTCAGGTACATAAACTGATGATGCATCTTAAGATCCTAGAAAAATAATAGCAATTGAATTAAAAATGTATGGAACAAAAGAAATTTAAAATTCAGAGTAAAATTTATCAAATAATATGGAGCAGTCCATATAGGAACCAGTCAACCATTGACTGGTATCATGACCAAAATAAACTTTTCTTCCTTCCCATATGGGAAACTGCTTCCCTTGGAGCAGTTTCTTTCTCTTTCACTATATCTATGTTAACTTTTGGACCTTATTTACATTCAGATTCTTATACTAGCAAGACAATACAGTATTTACACAGACTTATTTCACTTATGAGTATGGATTCTTTTCTCTTTAAAATAAAATTTTAAAAAGAAGAAAAATATGTCAGAAAAAAAGCAGAAAAATTAAGAACATAAAGACTAAGAAAGAAGCCAATGCAAAGATCAGTAGATCAGAATTGGTGCTTGGAAAAAATAAACAAGATTGATGTATGCTGAGCCAAACTTACTAAAAGAAGAAAAAGCTCACATCAATACATTTCAAAATGAATAAAGTAAAATCATGAAGTATGTCACCTAAATCCAGAGTATTATAAGAAACAACTTCAAAACCTGTATTCCAACAAGTTGAAGACTCTAATCAATAAATATAAAATACACAAACAAAAAGCAATGAAATTGTATGATCTACTTAATAGATGTAAATAAGCCTACAACAACATCAACATACATAAATGATAAACAAATGACAATAGGTATGCAAATACCTTACTTCAAGCTGATAAAAGCCATTTATGGCAAACATACTGACAACATATTAAACGAGGAAGCATTAAAAGCTTTCCCTGCAAAATCAGAAACAAAACAAGAGCAAGAATGTTGATAATAGACATTCTCATTTTGTTTGTATATGTATTGATATACGTATGTTGAAGTATCCTCCCATCCCCAGGATGAAGCCAATATTTATCAGATTTTTAAATGATTTGCTTCATTTATTTTTGCAAGTATCTTGTTGAGATTTTCTGCATTATTCATTAAGAAAATTGGCCTATGGTCTTTTCTCATGTTTATGCTTTTCCATTTTGGAGTCATGGTAATGTTTGCTTCAGTGAATGATGAAATTGGTAGTGTTACTTCTCTTTCAATTTCAAAGAAATTTTTGAGAAGTACTGGTCCTAGATCTTTCTTGAAGTTCTAGTAAAAAGCAGTGATAAGCCCACTAATTCCTCAGGATTTCATGGTTTCTAGATTTGTTCATTTGTTTTTTTGGATTTCTGCCTCAATTTCACTGTTTGTTGTGAGTGTATACTGGTTATTGATATTTCCTTGGTTCAGTTTTGGAAATTTGGATGTGTCTAGAAACTTACCCATATCTTTTAGAGTCTTCAACTTGTTGGACAGTGGCTTCTTGGTGACCAGGCCAGAAGTGTTGGGCCTAAGAGAAGCTTGTGTAGACTGCAAAGATCTCATGAATTTTTGTTGTGAAAATGATGTTTGGCAAGACAGCCTGGAGTGGGGAAACAATTTAGTTCACCAACAACTATGTCTAAAAAGAATTAATCAGAAGCCATTTTGTGATGGAGTAGTTTGATGATGGGGAAACAATTTAGTTCACCAACAACTATGTCTAAAAAGAATTAATCAGAAGCCATTTTGTGATGGAGTAGTTTGATATTGAACCGCAGAGCTCCATGTTTTTGTATGTCATCGTGACAGGACTGTGTGGAAGATGACCACAGGAGACAGTCACAGAGAATAAACATGTTATACAGACACCCACAGGCAAGTGGAGATTTTGTTTTTGTTTTCTTTTTCTTTTTCTTTGTTTTGTTTTGTACTTTTGATTTCTTTTTTTTCTTCTATCTTCCTTTCTGTTACTTTTATCTAATTCTATTAATTTACTTTCACTCTTCAATATCATTCTTTAACTCAGTTTTTACTCTTTCCTGTGTTTATCTTTATTTTTAAAGTTTCATTTATTTTATTTTCTGCTTTTCCATCACCTCCATTTTTGCAATATATTTTAAGCTTTCTTGTTTTAGATATTTAGTAAACTCTGCTATTACTGTTGAATTCTTTCATATTGTTAGTTCAGGTAGAGTTTTGCATTTAGTAGAGGATTCTGTGTGTTAATATTTGGTTTGTGTCTGTTTACAATATAATTATATTTCTCCTTTCTATGAATAAGTGTGGTAGATTATGGTTTCTTAAGGTATACCAATATTTAGTAAGTCTTTGTATTACTGAAGATAAATTTTTGCTATTACCATTGTGGCCTCTTTGTTACAATTCATTGATTTTTTTTCTGCATACCATTAAGTAGATAGCATTTGTGTCTTTAGAAATAATAGGTTCATTTTTAGAAAACTGGGTACTGGGCCAATCACACTGTACCCTTCTCTCCAAAATTAATGAAAGATTTTGGATCTTGGGATAGAGTCAAACATCTGTCATTAGCCAGGCAAAGAGTGCATCATTCAAAAGTAACTAAAGAGGTCCATACTATAACAACCAAATCTTTCAACTCTAATTGACCCAAAATATAAGCACATGCACACACATGCACAACTGCACACACACACACAAACACACAAACACAAATAACATGCACACACATAATAGAAACATGAGAAGATATGACAATGAAAGGTCTCAAAAATACCTTTTCAACTCCTGCAAAACTGATTCCTGAGGCATAGATGGGGAATAAGTTTTAAAAAGCTGCACAAGGTTGGGCAATGTAACTAAGCTGCATAGCACTTGCCTGGCAAGCACAAGGTCCTAAGTTTGATTCATGGGGTGGGGGCAACCTTCACTGTTGAAATATTTGAAATTTTAAGTTAGGA
The DNA here is from genome assembly GCA_004027295.1 of Dolichotis patagonum. Classification (NCBI taxonomy): domain Eukaryota; kingdom Metazoa; phylum Chordata; class Mammalia; order Rodentia; family Caviidae; genus Dolichotis; species Dolichotis patagonum. The sequence goes on from PVJX010030301.1 coordinate 6,665, forward strand.
CACAAAAACAATTAGTAAAATGCTCTGGGAGTTCACCGAATTTACTACCAAACAGATAAAAAGGCTTAAACAAATTTATCATTGAATTTTTAGAAAGCATGAATAAAAAGCTAGTTTAGCTAAACAAAACAATAAAACATGAATTACCAACTTAATAAAGAATTTTACTTCATAAAAATATGGACCAAAATTCAAAGTGATCAAAAATTTTATTGAAAAGTGGAAAATAGTAGTGATTAACATGAAGACAGTACTTCAGAAAAGGAAGAGAAAGTTGATGATAGTGACAGTATATACTGAGAAAACTTAAAACAAATAATGGTATAAAAAATGTAAGATTGATAGAAATTAATGAATAATTGGATGACAAAACAAATACCAGGAAACTCCAAACAGAAAATGTAGCAGAAAAGTTTCCAAATATAAGGAAATAATTAAAATACAGATAAGTAACATATATTAAGTCCTGTTGCCAAGATCCATAAAGTTATTTGTCAATGACACATCATAATTAGATGCCAAATGTTCAACATAATGACAAAAACTTAAGAGCTATCAGAGAAAAACAAGAAAGCACTTCTTTTTTATTTTAAAGAGCATAAAACAAAAGAGAGCAGAACAGAGCAGATCAGAACAAGACAACATAGGCAACACAGTACTTTACATTAAGACAACTGGACATTAACAGTAGCTATCACAATATCTCTTTTTCTGCTATAGTTGAGCACAGTTTCAAATTCAACAATATCAAACATAACAAAATAGTATAAAACCATTCAAAGAGTGAAAGAATTACAGGGCATTCTGAACCGAATAACAGAGAATGATCAATGGGTAAAGCAATTGTTAATGTAAAATCATTATAGTTACACCATATGTTTCATCACAAACCTAAAAGGCAAGGAGAGCTTAAAGTGTCTCAAGACCAACAAAAAACAACTTCAAAGCCAGACCAAAAACAACATTTTAAATCAATGCAGAAATAAGATACTTCCATGACACATTAAGAAATTCATGACAGCCAAAGCAGTATGGCAATGCATTTCCAAGTGCATCTTAGAAAAATACTTTGAAGTTACCAATGTCAAGAGTCTAACCAATACACCAGACTAATGGAGCAATAAAAAAGAGGGTATAGAAAGTGAAGGACAAACAGGAAAGTAGTGTACTGATGTGAATTAATCATTAACTTTATAAAATTTTAAAACAGCCCACCATCATTTGTTATTATTTGATTTATTGAGGATAAGCACTCTTTCTGGAGAAAGATAAAATCTCAGTGTTGTTTGAATTTGCATTTCTTGAATGATCAATTGTGTTGAACCATTTTTCTTATATTTATTTGCCATTTGTATTTCTTCACCTGAGAAATGTATATTCATCGCAGATGCCCAATTTTGGACTGGGTCTTGGAATTTGAGGGACATGAATTTTTCAATTCTTTATATGTTCTATTTGTCAATTTTTACTTTGTCAGAGTAACAGTTGGATAATATTTCCAGTTCTGTGGATATTTTTTAACTCTGTTGGTGATGTATTTGATGTGCAAAACAATTTTAATAAGATGACATTTCAATTGTTGATTCTTTGAAAGACATCCCATGTAGTTTGCCTCTTGTTCATGAAATCTGCCTATCCCTATGTCTTCAAGATTTCTACCTACCTTGTCTTCCAGTAGATTTAGCATTTCTGTTTTAATATTTTGATCTTCAATCCATTTTAAGTTTCAGTTAGTATATGGTGATAGACATGTACCTAGTTTCAGTCTTTGACATGTAGAAAGTCAATTTTTCCAGCATCATTTATTAAAGAATGTATCTTTTTTCCAGGGAATATGTTTGGCCACTTTGTGAAAGGTGACTGAGTGTCTTTATAGTTATGTCTGCATGTTCTAATCTGTTCCACTGATTCTCAGATTTTTTATTCAAAAGATATAAATTAACATGAAAATGAAATTCAATAACATTCTCCATACAAGAAAAATGTTTATTCCAAAAGCCTATTCATAGAATAAAAATAAAAGGATAGAAAACAATGTCTCATGCAACAGGATCCATAAAATAAGTAGGATTGCCTATCCATTTTATAAATGGTTCTTCTACCAAAACTTATCAGAAGAGGCTAAAAAGAACACTGCATAGTCTTTTCAGGGAAAAACTAAACAAAAATTGTTAGCAATTATGACAACATATACACCAAACAAAAATTTTCCTTTTAAAAACATTACTAGTCATAGGAGATTAGATGTACCATTCACTGCCCTACTTTCACAAAAATAATCATATGAATGAGATTAAATTTCAAAACACAAACATGACAGTAGAAACAAAACATCAAGCAAATGTACATAAACCAAATACAAATTTTTAGCAACAAATGGAACTTTTTCCAAAATGGACTATATACTAGCCCATAAACTGTGTTTAAGTAAATGCAAAAGATTTGAAATTATCCAATGTATATAATCAGATCACAAGACAATGAAACTGGAAATGAATGGAAAAAGTAGCCACAGAAATTATGCAAGCACATGGGAATTAGACAATATACTCTTGAATAATCTGTTGATTCCTGAAGAAATCAAAGAAGAAATTAGATAGCTCCTAAAATCAAATGTTAATGAATGTTCTACAATCTATCAGATACATGAAACAACTCATAACAAAGTTTATGGTTGTGGAAAACTTCATCAGTACAGCAGAGTTACCTCCAAATTAATAACCTGATTTTTCATCTGAAGTTCCTAAGAAAATTGAAATCAATCGAAATTAAAAACTAGGCAAGGAATAAAATTATAAAGATGAAAAAGAGTATTTAATGAGTTCAAGAACAACAAAATACAAAGAAATAATGAACCAAAGAGATGATAATTTGGAATAACAATTCAATTAGACAAAAATTTTATCCAGTCTTATTAAAAAAGAAGACCAAAATCAATATAATTTTTAAAATATAAAAATCACAATAGACACCTTTGAAATCCAGAAATCATTTTTCACTATTTTGAAAACCTTCATTCCAGTATGTTGGAGAATCCAAAAGAAATGGCTATCTCCCAAAATTTATGAGTCACCAAAAAAAAAAAAATCAAAGATATATAAAAATTCCAAATACAGCAGTAGCAGCATCAAAAATGAAGCAGTATTAGAAAAAGTTACCAATTTACCAAAAGAAAAAGTCAGGACCCAATGGATTCACCAATGACTTTTATGAAAATACAAGGAAAGAACTAATGCCATGTCTTTGCACATTTTAATGACATTCAAAGTAAAAAGGTGCTATAAAAGTCATTCCTGGAAATTAATATTAATGATTCTACAAGAGAAGGACACAACCAACAAAAAGAACACCCTGTCAATATCTTTAAGGAGAAAAGTTACAAAACTCTCAATAATATACTGGCAAACAAAAAGCAGTGAATTGTCAAAAGACCATACAGTAGTCAAATAGACTTTATTCCAGGGATAAAGGGATAGTTTAATATGAAAATCAACAAATTTACTATACCACATAAACTGAATCAAAAACAAAATCACAAAATACCAAGAACCATTTACACCAAAAACACATCTCTGAAGAAAAGGTATTTGATGGTAAAGCATCGATGTTAGTGATAAAGCCATCTGCTGTAATAAATGTATAAGCACCAGTACAGAAAATAAAATAAACTTAGAAAACTGAAAATGACAAGATGTCAAAACAAAATGCAACTACAGACCTCCAGCTCACTCAGGACAACTCCAGAGTACAATAAGGTAAAATAAATTCATGTAGACATGCCATAACATTCTCAAATTATAGAAGCAGAAGTGAAATAAAAAATGGAAGTCTTTACTGAAAAATAATCTCTTAGGTAAAAAAAAACAATGATGATAAATAAGAAAAGCATGCCCAGCAATTCTAGAGTAGATACATAAAAGAACTATAGGCACTTAAGAAAACAATGAACACCCTGAATGCCCAACATTGGAAAGAAATGGAAACCAAAAAAAGATCCAAATAGAAATGCAAGAGATTAAAAATTTCATCGAAAGTATACACAACACATTGAACAAAGGAAAAGATAGAATGTTGGATCAAGAAGATAGGATTGTAACTAAGGATCATAAAAACAGATATTTTAAAAATAGTAAGGAACCTCAAAATCAATCTAATTGCTGCAACATGAAGCAAATAAGAACAACATAAGACTGGTTAATGAAAAAAACTGGAGATAGCATAAATGCCACAAAAAATTCTTCATAAAGGTAATGGCAGAAAATTTCTCAAGCATAGATAAAACGTTAAAGTTTCTGTAGGACAAGGTAGATAGAAATCTTGAAGTTGTGGGGTAGGCAAAAAGTTCATGAACAAATCCCAACTGCATTGGAAGTGCTTCAAGGAATCAAAAAATAGTATCTCATCTTATTAAAAAGTTTTTGCATATCCAAAGAAATCACCAACTGAATGAAAAGAAAAGCCATGAATTGGGAAAAGATTTTTGTCAACTGTCACTCTGAGAATGGACTTCTATTTAGAACATATAAAGGACTGAAACAAACATCAGGCCCCTCAAATTCAAAGACCCAATCCAAAAATTGCCATCTGAGATGAATACACAATTCTCAGAAGAAGAAATTCAAATGGCTAATAAACAAGAAAAAATGTTCAACATTCATTGATCATTCAAGAAATGCAAATTAAAGCAACACTGATATTTCATCTCTCTCCAGAATGAACAGCTAACATCAAGAAATCATATAACAAATGTTGGAAGGGCTGTGCTATGGGGAAAAATAAACATTTCTTCATTGTTGGTGCAAGTGCAGACTGGTTAAAACCAGTATGAAAATCAGTGTGGAGATTCCTTGAATAATTAGAATTAGAGTTTCCATTCAATCCTGTTATTTTCCTCCTGGGTATTTTCCTAGAACAAATGAAAGCATCATACCACAGTGACATATGTGCACCCAGGCTTGTAGTTGCACAATTTGTAATAGCCAGATCTAGAAACAACCCAAATGTCCATCAACTGGGGAATGGATAGAAAAAGATGTTTTTATACAATGGAGTGCTATTGAGTTATAAAGAATGATAAAGTGGAGGCTTTTATAGGTAAATGGATGCAAGTAGAGACCATACTCATTAGTGAAATAAATCAGACTCACATGTGCAAACAGTGCATTGTCTCCCTGATATAAGAAACTGAGAGTGAGCCCTCTTCCTTCTGCTATGGACCTTGGGCTGGCAGGTTCATCAGCCACTGCTCCTCCACTCCCCATGGAAGTAATGGGCCACCAGAATAATTGGTCACCCCTCCTCCTCACCCCATGGACCTCGGGTCATTGAGATCATAGGTTGGCCCTCTGCCTTGCCTCATGAACCTTGGGCCAGAAGGACTGTGAGCCACTCCTTCTTACACCTGGAATTAGGGGACTGGCAGGATCATCTGTCAACCATCCTCCTTGCCCCAAGGACCTAGGGGTTAGTTGGGATTGTTGGCTGCCCTTCCTCTTTGATTTATGGATGTAGAGGGCCAGTTTGTCTGTCACCCTTTCTAATAACCCTATGGACCTCAGACCACTGGGATCATCGGTCACCCTTTTCCCCCACTCAAAAGACTACAGAAGCCCAGTGACAGTCAGCAAGAATTTCCAACACTTATAGAATCTTGGTGGGCTGGTGGGATCCTCAGCAACCGCTCACCCACACAGAGGAGCTCTGTCAGTGTGCCACAGTGTGGTGAATTTCCCTCTCAAGCAGAGGACCTCAATGGGTAAACAGGAGAAGCATTGAACTTCCAGTCCAACAGTAGGACCTTGGTGATACTGATAAAAGTATGGGTGAGTCCTTTCATACAGAGAACACCAGGTGGCTTGAGAAGAATGCTGACAGTCTCTCCCAGACCAGAGGAAATCAAAAGGGCTTATTAGACACCCAGGAACACAGTAGGGTTCTAGCTGTGGTGTAGCCAGGTATATCTGGTGGCCTGGAACAGTCTGAATCTGCAGTAAAAATAGGAACTAAGGGTGGACTTACATCAATAATCCTAGGCTAGTCAGTCTAAGAAGAATATAGGACTCACCCAACAAGTCCTGCAGGATAAATTTGGTGAATGGTCCTCCCTTTCATAGTGGGATCCAGCAAAAGGACAAACATCAACCACGCAGTAGGATCGTAACACACATAAGATGGACAATTGAGATTAGTGGTATTGAAAAGACCAAAATACTAACACATAGGTGAAAATCATAAAAAAATTCAAAATACAAACCCAAACATCCAGTCCATCAGGAAAAAGTACAGGAGATGTGAAAAAACAGGACATTAGAAGTCATACACCTGAAATTTCTGAGAAGATAGCAAGTAAAATAAAGAAACAAATCCATGACACTATAGAGGAAATCAGATTAGATATAAAATCTCAGGTAAAAAAAGAAATGACAAGCTTAATAAAGGAATTGCTCTGCATAGCTAGAGAAGACATAGATTAAAAAAGTAGAGGAGCATGTGAAAATGATGAAAACCTTGAACAAACAATATAGGAAAGAATTAGAATGCATGAAACAAATTCAAAGAGATATACAGGAAATAAAAAATCTATTGAAAGCTGGTGAAACCATTTGAATAAAGCTGAAGTTAAAATGTCAGACCTTGAGGACAGGACTGCATCTAGTGATCATGAAAGGAAAGAACTTTTACAAACAACTAGGCAGAATAAAATGACAATTCAACAGCTTCAAGATGATGAAAAGAGAAGCAATATACAACAAATTGTTACCAACAAAGATGCAGGAGTCAAAGCAAATGAGAAAGAAAAATTATTCATGAAGTAATAGCAGAAAATTTCCCAAACATGGGAAAAGAAATGGATATATAAATAAGTGTGGAATATAGAATGCCAAACAGTCATAACCAAACTAAATCTACACACAGACATATAAAAATTAAGATCCCAGAAATTCAGCACAAAAACAGAATACTAATAGCTGTTAGAGAAAAGACACAACTCACCAATCAAGGAAAGCCCATCAGAATCACAGCAGACTGCTCAGAATACACCATCAAGTTAAAATAAGCTTGTAGTGCTGTGTTTCAAGCCCTAAAATAAAACAATTTTCAAACCATATTGATGTACCATGCAATTTTTTGACAATTAATGGAGAAATAAGATATTTCCTTGAAAATAACAACTGAAGAAATTTATGCCAACCAAACCAATTCTAGAAAGAGTACTGAAAAACATTCCTAAATAGAGATAAAAATGACAGCATTTCCCAGAAGAACAACAGAAAGAAACCACCAGACAGGGTAAGCAATTAAAAAGAACAGAAAGCAGGAAACAAACAATAGCAAAATAACATGACAAAGTTGAGCTAGTACATGTATTCATCAATTTAAATGGCTTCAATTCAGCAATTAAGACAAATAGGTTGAAAGAATGGATCAAGAAACAGGATCTAACAATATGTTGTATACAAGAAACATATCTGGATCAAATGGAAAGTCATAGACTAAAACTCAAAGCATTGAAAAAAATATTCCATGCAACAGGAACGCAGAATAAAGCAGTGGAAGCTATTCTGCTTGCAAACAATGTGAACTGTAAAAATGATCAAAAAAGATAAGGTCTACATACTTTTAGCAGAATAATTCAAGAAGAAGAGCTAACAATCATAAATATGTATACATCAAATAAAGGAGCACTCAACCATATAAGACAAATAATAATAGACATGAAAAATCAAATACACAATAACACAATTGTAATTGGGGACCTTAATATGCCATCATCAAAAAGAGATAGATCAACTAGACATAAAGTTGGCAAAGAAATGATGGAACTGAATCAAACCTGTGCACAAATGGACTTAGTACACTTTTACAGGGTGTTCCATTCATCCACACCAGAATACACATTCTTCTCAGCTGTGCATGGGGTAGACTCTGAGATAGACCATATATTAATCAACAGACCATTCTTAAGTAAATACAAATTCATTGAAATTATCCCAAGCATATTATCTGACCATAGTGGATTAAAATTGGAAATTAATGGTAAAAGAAACTGCAAAATCTACATAAACATATGGAAATTAAATAACAACCTCTTGAACAAGCAAAGGGTTACAGGTGAAACTAAAGATGATATTAAATAACACAGAAATTCAATGAAAATCCAGATATAACATACAAAAAAACACAATGACAGCAATCCTAAGAAAGAAATATAGTGTAAGAAATTGTCACATCAGGAAAACAGAATGAGTACAAATAAACAACCTAATGCTACCACTTAATCTTCTAGAAAAAGAAGAGAAAGTTAAGCCCAAAACTCATAGAAGAGAGAAAATTATAAAGATCAGAGCAGAAATCAATGCAATTGAAACTAAGAAAATAATACAAAGAATTAATGAATACAAGAGTTCATTCTTTGAGAGAATAAACAAAATTGTTGAACCTCTAATCAATCTTATAAGCAAAAAAGAAAACACTCAAATTCATGCAATAAGGAAAAAAAGGGGTGAAATTTCTACAGATAACATGGAAACTCTTAAAATCATGAATACCTACTTTGAACATCCTTACTCACAAAGGGTAGAAAAAGAAGAAATGAACAAATTTCTAGAAACATATGAATTACCAAATCTGACTAAAGAAGATATAGTAATTTTAAGTAATACAATATCAGCTACTTAAATTGAAAATGTGATTTAAAATTTACCAATAAAGAATACAGGTGTATTCACCTGTATTCACCTGTGGATTCACAGCTGAAATGTACAAGAAATTTAGGGATAATTTAATGCCAGTACTTCTTAAAATCTTGAACTAAATACAAAGGGAATCAATTCTTCTTATTATTCCAGGGGGTAATTATTACTCTGATACCAAAACCAAGAAAACACCCAAACAAAAAGGTGAACTGTAGGTCAACCTCCTTAATGAGCATTGAGGCAAAAATACTCAAGAAAATACTGGTAAATATAATGCAGAAAATCATCAAAAATTTATACATACTGACCAAGTGGGATTTATTTCAGGAATAAAGAGATGGCTTAACATACACAAATGAATAAATGTAATACACCACATCAACAGAACCAAAGACAAAAATCACATGATCATCTCAATAGACACAGAAAGAGTTTTTTTTATAAAGTCCAAACATTTTTTATGAGAAAAATGCTACAGAAACTTGGAGTAGATGGTATCACTTCCATCTGACAAAAGCCTTCTGTGACAATCCAACAACCAACATTATATTAAATGGAAAAAAACTGAAAGCTTTCACTTAAAATCAGGTACAAGACATGGATGACCATTATCACCACCCCTGTTTAATATAGTTCTGGGAAGATTAGCCAGAGCTATTAGAAAAGAGAGAGAAACAAAAGAAGGATAGTAAAGGAAGAAGTTAAATTAACACTGTTTACATATGATATGACATTCTCCTTAAAAGATACAAAAAACTCCATCAAAAGACTACTAAAATTAAGAAGCAAATTGTTCAGTGTATCTGGACACAAAGTCAGGACTCAAAAATTAGTAGCATGCCTGTACAAAAACAACAAACTCATTAAGATAAAAATTATGGAAATGACACCTTTCACAATAGCATCCAAAAAAATAAATACTTAGGAATCAACCTAACGAAGGATGTAAAAACCTATATGTTGAAAACTATAGTACTCTAGCAGAGAAAATCGAAGAGGATGTCAGAAAATGGAAAGACATCTCTTGCAATTCGTTAGAAAAAACAAACATTGTGAAATGGCCATACTCCCAAAACTGTTATACAGATTTAATGCAATCCTGATCTAAATATCATTAACATACCTTATATACTAGAGAAAATAATCATAAGATTCATCTTTAAACAGAAGAGACCTAGATATGGCAAAGGCAATCCTAGGTAACAAAGGCAATGCAGAAGACATTATAGTCCTTAATTTAAAATTATACTAAAAAGCTACAGTGATGAAATAACATGATACTGGCAAAAATACAAACCTGAGGATCAATAGAATAGTTTAGAAGATGAAGATAAAACTACAAAGATAATTAGCCACCTTACCTTTGACAAAGGGGTAAACATGTTCATTGAAAGAAAGATAGCCTCTTTCACAAACGGTGCTGGAAAAATCTGCATTCTAAGTATTGAAGATTGAAATTAGAACCATGTTTTTCACCATGCACAAAAGTAAACTCAAAGTAAATCAGTGTTCTAAATATTAAAACATAAACAGTAAATTTCCTGATAACAATGTAGGTAGATATGCTGAAGACATAGGGGTGGGCAAACAGTTCATGAACAAAACTCAATCTGCTAGAGATGTACTTCAAACAATCAAAAAGTGGGATGTCATCTTATTAAAAAGTTTTTTTTACTTCAAAATAAATCAATATATTTGAGAGAAAACCCACAGAGTGGGAAATAATTTTAGCCAGTTTTCCCTGAATAAAAGGACTTATATCTAGAACATTTAAGAACTGATAAACATCACGACCCTCAAATTCAAAGACCAACCCAAAAATGGGCATCTTAGATGAACACAACACTTCTCAGATGAGGAAATACAAATGGCCAATTAATACATGAAGACATATTCAACATCATTTGTCATTCAAGAAATGCAAATTAAAATAACATTGAAATTCTATCTCACTCCAGAAAGAATGGCTGCCATCAAGAACACAAATGATAAAAATTGTTGATGGGATTGTGAGGAAAAAGGATCATATTCCCACTACTAGTGGGATTGTAGACTGATGCAAGCACTGTGCAAATCAGTGTGTAGATTGTTTAAAAACCTAGAATGGGATGTCTCATTTAATGCAGCTATTCACCTTCTGAGTATTTTCTCAGAAGAATTGAAAATAACATGCCACAGCAATATATGTGCACCCATGTTTATAGCTACACAATTTGTAATAACTAAATCTTGGAAACCAGTCAAATGCCCATCATCTACAGAATGGATAAAAAAGACATATTTTTATACAATGGAATATTACTGAGCTATAATAAATAATATTCCTGAGGCTTTATTAGATAAATGGAAGCAATTTGAGACCATACTCTGAAGTGAAATAAACTCACATTTATAAATATCTTACTGTCTCCTTAGTACAAAAATAATAAATAATAAAAGACTGAAAGTGCAATAAGATTGAAATTGTACATAGATATTGTGATAATGAAAGGGAAAGGATGTGCTAAAAAAAGAACAACTGATATATGGGAAAGAAGAAAATGAATAAAGGAAAAAACTATATGTAGGTTGGTAAATATATATAAAGGGATGCATGTATATGTATGCAAGATAGGTAACTATACTAATAATCTCTATTAGTTCATCAAAAAGAACAGTTTGTGCTGTTGTTATCCAACTGATTATTTTTGTGCCTAGTTCTTGTAACTTGAGCAACTACTTCTAAGATAACAATATGCAATATACTAACTACTGTTAATTTACTACTGTTTCTTTTGAAATTCTATATCATTTTTATCATTTTTCTTTTTTGCTTTGCAAAATAAAAAAGAAAATGAATAAGATCCTAAATTTATAATAGATAAGTGAAAGGGAAAGGAACTACTCAAAGGAAAATCATATTGTTTGATCAATTTTGCTTTCCTATATCTGGTTACCTGAATGACTGTTTTGAAGTTAACCATATGCAATATAGCATCCATAGTTAAATTCTTATCATCTATTTTTGAAATCCTGTATCACTCTTGTTTTTGTTGTTGTCATCATTGATGCTATTGTTGGTTGGATTTTGTTGTTTTTTATTTGTTTGTTTTTTGATTTTTTGTGCTTTTTGTCTTTAAAATGCAAAAGAAACCAGCATAAAAATAAGTTAGACATATATAACCAAGTAAAAAAATAAATCTAGATGAACACATACAATAATCAGGATTTCAGAAATTAAGCATAAGAACAGAATACTAAAACTTGTTAAAGAATTGGAACAAATCACCTATAAATTAAAAAAACATCAGAATGGAAACAGACTTCTCAACACCCCAAGTCAAGGGGAGGTTGGCGTGAATTGTTTCAAGTCTGAAAAGGGCACAAACTCCAAAACAGATTGATGTGCCTTCAATAAAACATTTTAAAATCAATGGAGACATGATACTTTCATGACAAAGAACAAATGAAGAAATTGATGAACAAGAACCTAGCTCACCAAAATGCTCTGAAGTATGTTTTATAAGGAAGTGTGACCACAATTACAAGAACACCAATAGGAAAAAGTCACATTATAGTTAAACAGTAAAAGAGAGGTGAAATATAGGGTTCTAACAATAGTGAATTAATATTAGAAAGGTAAATCAATAATATCAATTCCAACCATCATTGTGAATGGTTTGAAATCATCAATCAAAATAACAGACCTACAGAATGGATCAAGAAACAAAATCCACCGATATTCTCCATACAAGAAGCACAATTAGCTGAAAATGAAATTCACATACTAAAAGTCAAAACATGACAATAATACTCCACATGATAGGATCCTTGAAAAAAAGGAAGGTAGCTATTGTATTTGCAAACAATGTGAACTTCAAGCCAAGACTAATCAAAACAGACAAAGACAGTCATTACACAATAATTGAGAGAAAACTCCAAAAAGAAGAGATATCAATCATAAATATATATGCACCAAACACTGGTGTATTCAATTACCTAAAAAATATTAACTGAAAAGAAAATTCAAATAAGCACTAACATAATTGTATTGGGGGAGATTAATTATTCCACTGTCAAAAATAGGCTAAATAAACAAATAAAATCAACAAAGAAACAAAGAAACAAGCGAAACCTGTGAATAGACAGGAGATGTTTACACTGTTTCATCCTGTATCAGAATATATGTTTCTCTCAGCTACAAGTGGGATTTTATCTAAAAATAACATACATAAGCACATAGAACATACTTAAGTAAATATAAAATAATTGAAATTATCTCATGCATATTTAGACTATACTGCAATGAAAATAGGAATCAGTAGCAAAAGAACCCACACAGACAACACAAACACCTGGAAATTACATAACACTCTCCTAAACAACCAATGAGTACAAATGAACTTTAAGATATTAAGCAGTATCTAAAATTAAATGATAATGCTGATACAATATGCCAGAATTTATGCTGCACTATAAAAGCATTACTAAGATGGAAATATATATTAGTGAAATCCCACATCAGAATACAGAATGAGCTCAAATAACCCAATGTTGATACACACCTTCTCAAAAAAAATCACAAATCAAACACAAAGCTAGTACAAGAAAGGAAATTAAAAAGATAAGAGGGGAAATTAATGCAACACAAAGAATTAATCAAAGATTTGGTTCTGTGAATGATTATAAAAAACTGATAAACTTTAACCACTGTTATCAAAAAGAGAAAAAAGATTCAATTTCATAGAATTAAGAATGAAGAGGTTGAAATATCAATGATACTATGGAAATCTAGGCAAATCATTAATACCTACTTTTGGAAATTTTACTCTAAATATAAAACACAGAAGAAATGGAGAGATTGCTAGACACCTATGAATCATCAAATGAAATTAAGAAAATATAAAAATTCTAAATGACCCAAAATCAGGCAATGAAACTGAAAATGTAATTAAAAACTTAACAAAAAAATCCCAGATCCTGATGGATTCACTGCTGAATTCTATGAGATATTTAGAGAACACATAATGCCATTACTTATCAAACTCTTTAATGGAAATGAAAAGGGAACAGTACTCCCAAAGACACTCCTAGAAGCAAGTATTACCCTGATATCAAAACCAGAGAAGGAGGTAGCCAAAACAGAGAATTACAGGCCAATCTCTCTAATGAACATAGATGCAAAAATTCTGGATAATGTACTGACAAACAAAATTCATCAAATGATCAAGAAGATTGCCCAATGTGACCAAGTAGAATTCATTGTATGGATATAGGAATGGTTCAGCATATGCGAATCAATAAAGTTAAGATAGCATATTAACATAAACAAGTACAAAATATTTGCAATCATCTCAATAGATTCAGATAAAGCATTTAACAAAGTCCAACACTCACTCACGGTAAGGGAGGTCACTACATACTTGTTAGGGAAAACTACAAGAGGAAGAGATGACCCTCATAAATATATATGCACAAAATATGGGAGCATCTAACTATGTAAGATAAATCTTAGTAGACAGGAAAAATTAAAAAAAACAAAAATACAGTTATATTGGAAAACCTTAAAACCACACTGTCACAAAGAGACAGATAAATCAAACAAGAACTCAGCAAATAAATATCAGAAGTGAATCAAACTTGTGAACAAATGGACCTAGTAGATGTCTACAGAGTGTTCCACCCAACAACATAAGAATACACATTCTTCTCACCTGCACACAGATCATTCTCTAAAATACATCATATACTAATTCACAGAACATGCTTAATTAAATGCAAAGGAACTGAAATAATTCCATGAACATTATGTGACCACAGTGTAATAAAATTAGAAACTCCACAAGAATCCCATAAACACATGGAAATTAAATAACACTCTTCTAAACAACCAACAGGTCACAGAAAAAATTAAAGAAGAAATTAAACAACATCTACAATCAAATGAAAAATGCAAATACGGCTTACCAGAACCTGTGGGACAAAATGAAAGCAGTGCTCAGAGGGGAATTCACAGCAGTGAACTCCTATATCAGCAGAATGGAATGAACAAAAATAATCAAATTTTTGCTTCACCTTGAACTTCTAGAAAAAAAAGAGCAAGTCAAGCCAAAACCCAAAGAAGGGAGGAAATTATAAAATCAGAGCAGAAATTAACAAAATTGAGACAAAGAACAAAATAAAAGAATTAATGTATTGAAGAGTTGGTTCTTTGAAAGAAGAAATAAAATTGATTAGCCCCTAAACATCCTTATCAGAAAGAAGAAAGAAAGATTCAATTTTATGCAATAAGGAATGAAAAAGGTGAAATCACTAAAGATCCTGTGGAAATTTTGAAAAACTTTAGTCTCATTCATTCTATAATAAAGTAGAATTGGACATATTCCTAGAAACATGAATTATCAAAGCTTGATCAAGAAGATACAAAATGATGAATATTATCATTATGTGTAACTAAATTGCAGCACTGTACCAATTAATTTTTAATAAGTCACATAATTATTTCAATAGATTTGGAAAAATCTTTTAAAAATTCCAGAATTTGTTCATAGTTTTAAAAATCCATGAAGAAAATACATATAGAGGCACCATATTTGAATCTGATGAAAGCCATTTATCAGTAGTAACATCATATTAAATGGCAAAAAGATAAAAGTTTTGCATGAAATCAGGACAATGATAAGGATATCTATTATCAACACTTTGGTTCAATACAGTATTCAAAACACTGGCTGGAGCAGTAAAGCAAGTGAAAAGGTGAAAGAATAAGTATGGAAATGAAGAACTCAAATAACTAATATTTGATGGTGAACTAATC
>PVJX010030302.1:0-22155 GCA_004027295.1 Dolichotis patagonum
ATGGCTGAGTGGATTTACTTGAAAACAAAAGCCCCACCTTGGATATGGGTGGCATCCACCAATAGGCTTATAGCCTGGATGGAATATAAAGGGATAGAAGGAAGCCAGGCTTACTGTTTGCTGCCTTCTTACATGCCCAGCCATGGACTGTCTCTCCTCTGCTCTGTGTCCTGCCTTGGAGCCAGCCCACTGTGGAATGAAACCTCTACAAACTGTGAACTAAAATAAAACACTCCTCTCTAACTTTGGGTGTCTGGAATTTTGTCTCAGCAAAAGAAAGTAACCAAGATAGTTGGTCACTCTTCTTCAATCTAGAACAATTCTTCAGCCATTTTTTGGCTTTTAAGACTGTCACTTCTAAGGATTAAAAAATAGTCATATTGAGGGAAGAGAAAGAGGACTTGAAAAAAGAATTAAGATGTGATATGTGCATGTACTGACTCCTTACAAAGAATGTAATTATATACTATAAACATGTACTTCTAATAACATAAAAACTGAAAAAGTACTATAGAAAATACGTAAAGGAATTTCTCTGAATCTAAAACTCTGGGGAATGCTTAATTCTGAGTAAAAACGAGGCAGGATAGTGGGACTGGAGTCAAGCAGCTTGAATAGCATTGGTATTTTCTGAGTGTAGAAGGTTCTCAAACACTTAATTTGTAATTTTGCTTTATAAATTAAATATGTAACACAAATCATTCACATGATTATCACGCAGTATGCTTTTTTAAGGAAAAAGGACATGTAAATTATCAGCAAAAAAGAGCTGGGCATTGTGGCACATGCCTGTAATTCCAACACTTGGGAGGCTGAGGCAAGAGTATTGTTGTAAGTTTGAGACCAGCTTGGGCCACAAAGTGACCTCACGGCCAGCCTGAACTACATGAAGAGACCCTATCTCAAAAATACACACACATGCCAAAAAAAAAAAAAAGGAAAAAGGAAGAACAAAGATATGGGCTCAACAGTCAAGACAGGTTTATTTAGAACAAATCTGAGAGGCACCACTGGAATGAGGATCCGAGCAGCAACTCTGCTACAGGCTATGAGGTCTTTTATAGGATTATGATCATAATGGGGCTGTAAAGAGAAAAGATTAGTGAAAAAGAATTGTGGCTGTCTGCTAGAGATAAAGCTTGAGAAATGCAGGGTGTGGTGGTTGTCTCTCAGGAGCAGGACTAAAGAATGTGATGGAAGTTACATGGTAAAGCTGTAGTTATGGGGCCTTATTTGCTCATAATTATACACCTTTAGCAGACATGACAGCATAAGGGGTGGAAGAGTTAAAGTGGCCCTTGGTCAACCTAATACAATGGTGGTTGGATTCCTGCATAGATGGTTCAGATCCAGACTGTCCCTCAAACTCTCCTGTGCTCAGGGAAGGGGCTTTTGCAGAGTGGTTGGATAGGGCACTTTATTCATGGGTAGATTCAGTGGCCAAGGGTGCTACTAGCAGGTGGGACCACCATGGTTGGGGTGGTCACTGGGGGTGTGACCTGGAAGGGTGTGCTTCCTTGCCTGCCTCTTCCTTTTTTTTTCTCCTGCCCACTTCTTCTTGGAGCCAGTTGACCAGGGAATGTACCATGAGATAAAATAAACCTCTCCTTCTTTAAGTTGTGGGTATCAGGTATTTTGTCCCAACTACAAGAAAGGAAAGTGACAGAGATAAAAAGTAAGCAAGGGGTGTTATGACCCAAAAAACTAGACGATGTCCAAAAGAGAGGTTGAAATAGAGCTTTTTATTTTTTTAGCTGGCACCAGCGACATGGACGCGATGGAGTTTGCAGTCTGTGCAATTAGGTTACATTGGTAAGGGGTTTATACAGGAAAAAACTGCAAAGTATGAGTGGGGAGGGGTAAGGGTGTAGGGGCTCTGTTTGTTCTCTTATTAGGTTCTTAGGACAAACCTTAACAGAGGCAGCTGGATTTACAGGAAATTATAATTGGTGATGAGCCGCTAACAGGAAACTTTACAACTGATGGTTAATTTATGGGTATCTTATAGAGTACAAAAGCTACAACTTTAAAGCCTGGCGGTGCGTCAATTCCTGGAAATTTATAGAGTACAGAGGTCACAGCTGCACAGGATAGGGAGTCTGACCAGGCATCTGGAATTTTAGGAGAAACAAAGGTTGGAATCTAAGATAATAGCAATGGGGCATACAGAACAGAATGACGACACTCAGGTTAGAGTACAACAGGGGCATGGTACATGTGGAGGGAGGTAGCCTATGTAATTTAAAATGTTCCAGAAAGCCTTTTAAATGTTTGTTTTAGATTATTTCATTTCCCAATATGTATGATTACATTAACTTCATTATAATTATTTAACTTTAAGTTATTTAGAAAAGCAAAACAGTATGAAAAGGATAAACCTTCATTGGGTTACCTGGGTACTTGCTTGAAGTTGAGTACAAAAGTTGATAATCCCTGGTACCGATTAAAAAAAAAAAGTTGACTAAAAAGTGCCTTAGGGAGAAATAGCCGTAAGGAAGTTTGGAAAGTAGGTTTAGTACAAGAATGCGTGATGAGTGATCATTGCACTAAGACATCAACCAATCTTAGGAGGAACTCTGGAATTAGAGTAGACTTTATAGTTGTTGACATGGAGCCAAGGGGCTGTGATTTTGAATCTCAGCCTCAGTCTGTCCTGGGGGAACAGTCTTTGGCTGGCTGAGATCAATTTCCAGGGTGGTGTGCAGTGGTGACCTGTCAGTAGCATATTCCCTCAGCATCTGGGGAGTAAGTTGGTCATTCCTAAAACAAGAACCTGGATAGAATATTTTCTGTATTTTCCTCAGGATATTAGACATTGTAGTCGAAGGGTGTCACATAGTTTAGGTTCAAGCTTAATTCTATGGGACCTTGAATAAGTAAGCCAAATATATAAATCTTATTGTTTTATCTTAAAACACGGATATACTACTTAAGCAAAAGTAAAAAAGATGTTTAAGAAAACATCTTAAGCAAGCAGAGATGTTTTCAGGATTACATAAGATAAAAAGAAAGATACCAGAACATTAATATAGTTCTTGACTCATAAATTTCAATTCACTTTAGCTGTTATATTTAATTTTATTTTTAACTTTTATTTATATATTTTTGCAGTACTGGGAATTGAGCCCAGGGTCTCATTAGAAACTCAATGCCTGGAGTTTTTATTCAGGGCTGGTTATGTAAGTACCCTCCACCCAGTGTGTTCCAGAATTTCAGACTCTTCAAAGCAAAACAGGTGTTCAGCACAAACTTCCCACTGCACCAATGTTCTTGGCCCTCACAAAAGGCCCTTCTTATCAGTTAGGGAATTGAAGGAAACCTTCTAACACCAAGTTCGGACATACCAACCAAGGCCAGTCCTTGCATGCAGGACTCTGTAAAGATGGTCTCAAGCTTGCTATGCTGACTTTCTTTTCCATACAAGCATGTTCCTATTAAGTTGATTGAATCATAACACATTCTTCAAAGTCCTACCTTGAAATATCACATGGTCATCAGGACCACAAGTCTTCTGCAACTAAATGAGCCATTATAAGGAAAAAGAAGGAAAAGAAACAAAGGTACAAGCTCAGCAGGATAGGTTTCCTTCGGAACAAACCTGAGAGGGACAACTCTGGGCTTGAGACCAGACCAGATCTTCTCATACAGGCTATGAGGTCTTTTGTGGGGTCATGGGGCGGGGTACAGTGGGGAGCTACCTGCCAAGAACAAGGCCTGAGAGAGCACAAGAGGTAATGGGGGTCCAAGGATGAACCCCGGGAGAGCTCAGGAAGTACTGGTTGCTATCAGTAGCAGTGCTGATAGGAGTCCCTGAGCGCAGCTGTGCTGGTGTGGGTGCGTTGGGAGCAGTCTCAGGTCAGCCTAGGATGGTGGTGGTCAGATTCCTTCAGCTGTGCATAAAGTACAAGAAAAATAGCTTCTAGTAATCCGCACCCAAATGTTATTTTTTATTAAATTGCATGTCCTTGCTAATTTTCCTTTTGAAAAACATCCTTTGAAATCCCAGTAAGCAATGAAAGATGTGGTCAGATCTAATCTCAGCCCAACAAAGAGTCACAGAAATGTGGCTCACAGCAAGAAACTAAATACATTCACAGACGTGGTCGGCTAAAGTGTCCAGAGTTCAGCTACATAGCCAGAAAACTCAGAATAATTCACAGGTTCATGGAATTTCCCCCCAAACTCCTTGACTCTCCTTTTCTTATCTCTTAGTTCCAGTTGAAACTTGTCACCTTCTTTGGAATTCTGAGATTTGCGCTCCATAGTAATCCTTAGAAACAAATGCATGAGCTGCATTCAGTCTGAACCTGTCTTAAGGTATTCAAGTGACGCACAGGCACTGCCTCAGCGGCAGTGCTGCCTTGCCCAAGATCTACCTAGGGCATCCTCTACCCAGCTACCGGCTCATGTGGAGCATAAAGCTCAGCCTTTCTGGCTAGTATGGCACAGCTATGACAGACTGTTTTAGGGTATGAGCCCCCCAGGAATCAGCTGAGGCTGTTGTCAGGTCTGCATGGCAGCCTAACCACTTTGTCCAGTTCTGCTTCCCACGTATCCTTTCCATAGGTGTTGACTCCAAGGTCATTTCCTAATAAGCACCCTCACATAGCATTTCATGCCAGAGTCCAATCCTGGAGAAGCCAACCTGTTACAAAAGGGAACTCTGCATTAAAGTCCCTTTAATTCCACAGAAGGAGGGCAGCTCAGGGACTGGACACAGGTGCCATCTACACAGTCTGTGACTTTTACAGCCCAATCATGAATAGCTTCTTGAAGAGACTGACAATGTCTTCTTTCCTAAATTTCAAGTTCAGGGTATGTGGAAATACATTCTAAAAAGCTTGGCTCTGCATGAGATAATTGGAAAACCTCTTATGCCTCCAAGTATCAGTGATATGCCTGAATTACATTGAATTAAATCTCCATCCTGAAGATCAACCTTTTCCTTAAACCCCTAATCTGCCAGTGATTTAAAAGCATGAACATAAAGAAATATCAGTATAAATGACTCCCTTTTTATATCACTCAGTGACCTAGCTTTTAAAAGTTCTGGATACATTAGGGATGAATATATTATTCCAGTTATCTTTTGCTGCATAACATCAAATTTAGCAGTATAAAGTAACATTCACTTATTACTCTTATCTTTCAAGATTTTAGGGGTTGCCTGGGTTCAGCTGGGCAATTGTTTTCTTCCTCCCATTTCTCAAGGTTTGTAGTCAGATTTTGGCTGAGGCTACCGGCGTCTCCAAGGCTATTTTCAAAGTACTATTACCGTGACTGGACAACTCAAGCTGCCCGTCATGGAATGAGCAAGGGTTCCGTGGCATCTCTGTCAATGTACTGCATCAGTTGGTGGTCATTTTGACACGTTGACTTTAGGGCAGCTGGATTTCTAACATGGTGACTCAGCTCCTAAGGGATGATGTGTGGAGACAGATGCTAAAGCCGCGACATTTTAAGTTATAAGCAATTTATTCATTAAAAGCAAATCATTACGGTCAGCCTGAATTAAAGAGTTGGAAAATTAAGAGTCCATGTTCTCACAAGAGGAGTGCTTAAGAATTTGCAGGCATATTTTAAAACTACGCATACACCAGATGTTTCCCTTTTGAGCTGAAAGGTGGTTGAGCTTGCTTCGTCTCTTTGTTCATGGGTGCTGCATCCTTGCCTAATGACCTGTGTTTCTACATGCACATTCCAGAAAACAACAACTAACTTCAACAACCAACATTGCCCGAGTCTTCCTATGTACCCGATATGATTCTAAGCCCCTGACCTTCTCCTGTTCATACTGTCACGAGACGGGGTCCACGGTGGTGCCCCAAAGTAGACATACGGAACCTTGCCTCCTCCCACAAGATGCAGGTTCACTGACTTCTGTCAAAGAAAAAGAACTCTCAGGACACATCGGTAGGAGGAATAAGAGGTTTATTAGACAGAATTTAAAGTACACTCTCTAAGAAAGTGAACGCAGGTCTGTCCCCCAGAGAGACACACTTTATCAGTGATGGTGAAAGTTTTAGAGACCGAGCGCCCAAACGGTGCCCTAAAACCCATTTATTTATCACAAAGTGGCAACACTGCAATTAAGCCTGAACACTGAGGTTTTAGTTTAGAAAACACAATCCATACATTAACACCTTTTGTCTTAAAAGAAAAACACAATAATGGCGCTTTCAAAGATAGAAACAGCTCTTTATTGAAAGGTAAAATTTTACATTTGGCCTGCTTTTGCACAATTAATGTGGTCTTTGCTACTGTACACATACGGATAAACTATGGCTTACACTTTTTTGTTTGAGAGCAGCATATATGGCACTCTGGTCACCTGTTAGTCTGTTTCTTGTATCAGATTTGACATCATTGAAAGCCGAAAACATCTGCTCACAAGTGTAAGATGACCCAGACAAACTAGGAAATGCAATCCCAAGTGCTTTCATTGACTTAAAATAATTTGGCAGAGAATTCCACACCTTAAGGATTTTATTTTTAGAACTACCAACTGTGCTGTCCTTTAGCATTCCATCACGCTCTATCTTCTCAAGCGCTGTACACAAGTCATAGAATTTATGTTTCCAGATTGAACTTTGTTGCGATTCCAATAGTTTATTTCCAGATTTCTAAAATCTAATCGGTTTAAACAGGAAAGATCAAGTTCTTCAAATTTGGCTTTATCTGGAGAAGGAAGAAAACATAGGGTTGTCTCTATCTTACAGAACTGTAAAAATCTGTTACTGAAATTCTCTGTTGATGTGCTACAATGATAGGAAATTCCTTGTAGATTTCCTGGTAGCTTATAGGATTGCCTGCAAATGTAGCATTTTCTAAATGCAGTTTTAGATTTGGAAAATATTTCAACTACCCACTTTCAAGGTCTGGGGTAATTTGGCTTTTGTAAAACTAGACATGGCTCTGTATGCCCTAAGTTTGCCACTGTAGCACTATAGTCCAGAGGAGATAATATTCATGTTTTTGATGATGGAAATTTGTGGATCCACAGAAAGTTTGGGTTTGGTTTACTGCAGGAGGATAGCAATGGCTCATGTGTGGGTAAAAAGATGGCTCATTTTCACAGGTGAAAGATATCCTCACTTACAGAAGAGAGGCATGGGCACAGTCTACTGTTCTTTCATTGTTGATGTATTATTTTAAGCTAAATGACCTGAGATTCTTTGCCTAAAAATATTCTTTGGTATCTTTGACTCTTTTTTATTTTAAGGTCAGATTTCTACCCTTGATTTCATCACCTAAATTGGTTTATGAATTGGGATTTGAAACAAAAGCATATATAAGTCTAGAGAGTACAGATTTGGATAACCTTGGGTAACTTTGTGTCCTAAAGTTGCAGTTTTAAAAGTACAGACTTTGTTGTTTTAGAGACACGATCAATCTGTGTAGTTCTTGAACCTACGATGCAGCCCAGGCTGGCCTTAAACTTGTGGCACCCTCCTGCCTCAGTGTCCCAAGTGCTGGAATTAAAGGCCCAACTGAAAGTACAATCTTAAAATATTGTTATCCTCTCCCTCCTCTTCCTCCTTTTTTAATGTTTACTTTCCTTATGTAGAGTTGGTATTTGTACATAAAACATCTTAATGCTCTTTTTCATTCCATTTCCCTCCCCTCCTTCTTCCTTCCCTCCACATCTTGATTCCCTTTCTATTTGATTCCCTGCTTCCTATTATCTATTTTTAAATTTTCTCTCCATTAGTAATTTGGGTTTCTCATGTAAGAGGAACCATCTAATATTTAAGCTTGTGTGTCTGATCTATTTCACTTGACATTATGGTTTTGATTTGGACTACCATTTGGGGAGGATTTAATCTTTCTTCAGTTGTTTATATATTCTAGATATTAGTCCTCTTTCTGAGGAATAGCTGGCAAAATTTGCTCACATTCTACAGACTTTCTTTTCCCTCTGTTCATTGTTTCTTTTGCTGTGTAGAAGCTTTATAATTTTATATCATCACATTTGTTAATTCATAGTACTACCTTCTATGTGATTGGAGTTCTGTTCAGAAAGTCCTTGACTATTCCTATGACTTCAAAAATTTTACCTAATTTTATCTTCCAGCAGATTAAGTGTTTCTGTTTTAACATTTAGTTCTTTGATTCACTTTTATTTCAGTTTAGTACATGGTGAGAGACATTGGTCTACGTTCATTAACAAGGTTATCTTTACTCCAGTGTGTTTTTGGGCTACTGAATGTGACTCTGGTAGTTTCTGTAACTTCAGTTCTGTTCCATGGACCCTCGTGTCTGTTTTTGTGCCAGTACCTTTCTGTTTTTATCATAGCAGGTTTGTAACATAACTTCAAGCCAGGGGTTTGTGATGCCTCCTGCTTTGCCCTTGTTTAGAATGTCTTTTGCTAGTCTGGGTCTCTTCTGTTCCCATATAAATTTTAGGATTGTTTTCTTCAATTTCACAAAGAATGTTGTTGGTATTTTTATTGTATATCAATTTTGGAAGTATAACCATTTTGACTATATTTTTTCTGTGTATCCTGAAATGGGGAATATCTCCCCATTTTCTAATGTCCTCTTCAATTTCCTTCTTCAGAGTATTGTAGTTTTCATTGTAGAGGTCTTTCACTTCCTTAGTTTAGATTAATTCATAAGTATTTACTTTTTCTTGGTGCTATCGTGATGTCATTTTTCTCATATCTTGCTCACTGGGTGCATTATTAGTATACAAGAACACTTAATTTTCAAGTGTTGATTTTGTATCCTGCTCTATTATCGAATTTGGTTATTAATTCTGAGAGCCCTTTGGTGGATCTTCCATATACAGTATCATGTCATAATAATTTGACTTCTTTCTTGTAAGTATTCTTTTTGCTTCTTTTTCTTGCCTAATTACCCTTGCTAATGTCTCAGGTACAATGTTGAACAGGAATGGTGATAGCAGACATCCTTGCCTTGTTTCTGATTTCAGAGGGAAAGCTTTTAGTTTTCCCCCATCTAACATGATGTTGGTAGTAGGTTTGTCATAAATGACTTTCATCAGTTGAGATAAGCTCCTTCTATACCTCTTTTCTTCAATGTTTTTATCATGAAAGGATGTTGGGTTTTGTCAAAGGCCTTTTCTGATTCTATTGAGATGATCATGTGATTTTTGTCTTGGTTCTATTTATATCATGTATTACACTTATTGATTTACATATCCTGAGCCATCCTTGCATTCCTAGGATGAGCCCTATTTGGTCATGATGTATGATTCACTGCATTCTGTTTGTTGGTATCTTGTTGAGGACTTTTGTGTCTATTTTCATTAAAGAGACTGGGCTCTAGTTTTCTCTTTCAGTTGAGTCCTTGTCTGGTTTAGGAATCAGGATAATATCAGCTTTTAGGAATGACTTTGGGAGTACTGCTTCCATTTCAGTTTCATTAACGAGTTTGAAGAATATCAATGTTAGATCTTCCTTGAAATTGTTATAAAATTCAGGGGTGAATCTATCCAGATCTAGGCTTTTCTTAGTTGATAAAGCTTTTATTACTGCTTCAATTTTATTGCCTGTTACTGGATTATTCAGAGTTTTTAAATCTTCATTCAGTTTTGGTAATGTATATGTATATAGAAACCTTTCTACTCCTGAATTCTCCAGTTTATTATCATACAGGTTTGTGAAATGATTGTTAATTATCTTTTCTTCTTTTGGTAATGTTCATTGTGATTTCACCTTTTTCATTTCTAATTACATTGATTTGTGTCTTTTCTTTCCTTGTTTTGGTAGATTGGCTGTTTATCTACCTTGGTTATTTTTCAAAGAACAAACACATTGTGTTTTTTGCCTCAATTTCATGGATGTCTGCTCTGATCATTATAATTTCCTTCCTTGTACTAACTGTAGCTTCAGATTGTTCTTGTTTTTCTGGAACTTTGAGGTGCTCTGTTAGGCTATTTATTTCGGTTCACTCTGTTTTTGTGATACGGACATTCCTAGATATAAACATCTCTTTTAAAACTGCTCTCATTGTTACCCATAAGTAATGAAATGTTGTACTGGAGTTATAGTTTAGTGCTTGAAACTGTCATAGTTCTTCATTGATTTCCTCTGGAATATATTGGTTATTAGAGTGTAATTTTCAGTTTTTTTGCAGTGGCCTAATTTCTAAGTTTTCTTTTCTTGTTGATTTCTAGCTTCATTACGCTATCATCTGGTAATTATGCATGCTATATTTAAATTCTTTTATTTTTACTTTACCATACTAATATGAAATAGTATGTGATCTGTTTTGGAAAAAGTTCCATGTACTTCTGAGAAGAATGCTGAGAAGATCTCTTATTAAGTGGAATACTGTAGATATCTATTAAGTTCATTTGTTTGAAGGTGTGTTTGGGTTTTTTTGTCTAATTGATCTATTTGTAATAGTGGGGTTTTGAGGTCCCTCACTGTAATTGTGCTGATGTTTATTTGATCCTTTGTGTCTAGCTGTGTTTGTTTTGTGAAGTTGGATATACGAGTATTCAGTGCACACCTATTTATAATTATTATCTCTTGCTATAGAACTTTCCTTTAACCACATGGAATGTAGTCACCTTTGATCTTTCTGATCAGTTTTGGCTTGAAGTTCACTTTGTCTGAAAATAGTATAGATACTCTTGCCTATTTTTGCGTTCTTGTTGCATGGAATATTATTTTGCATAATTTGATTGTTAGTTGTTAGTCTCTGGGCATAATTAACCCACCACTTAGTGGTGCCATCTTCTACCCATTCCCAAGACTTCCAAAATTTATATCTCTCAAGTCTGATGCACAGTTGGTGCTCAAAAATACTACCAACTTGGCTATTTACTTTTTTTCAATTTCATTTAAATATTTATTGAAGGCAGGGAATGATTGAACCAGTTTAACTTCATTTTTTAAAAATTTAAAAATCACTGATAATGAGTTGTTTACTACTCTTATATTTATATTTAAACAAAAGTTTATCCTTACAAAAACCAAAGGAAACTTGGCATTGTGGCACATGCCTGTAATTCTAGCACTCAGAAGGCTGAGGCAGGAGGGGCACCAGTTTGAACCCAAGGCTGGGCAACCTAACAAGACTTTGTCTCAAAATTAAAAAAAAACAAAAACTAAAAGGACTGTAGATGTACCTCAGTGTGGAAGCCTTGAGTTCTATCCCCAGTACTACAAAAAGTAGGAGGGGGTTAATATTAATTTATATATCCCCAGATACCATAATAGCTACATATGACATTTAATTACCTGCATTCTTCCTCTTCTGATAAAGGTACCTTGAGTTTTCTTTTGGAATGAATAAAGTTGAGATAACATTCCCCTATGGCTAAGTGTGGAGTAGGTGACTGACTTGGCCACTCAGTATATTGGGAGTCTAGTTCCCTGGTGCAATGATAACTTAGACTCATCCATCACAAGGTATCTCAGGGTGTATCCCAGCATTCTGTTCTGGGCACCATGTTCCTGATGATGAGTTTATATCACCACTGGATGTTTTCTTTCCTACTGGACCTGACCATGGAAGGACACGGGACTAAAGCTGCCAGCTGTCACCATTCTCCATATGAAGCTTGAGAAAAAAGATGATACCACTGAGAAGAGTAAGAGCTGAAGAAAACCAGGATCTAGGTGACATCTCAGGAGCACCTGGATCAAGTCTAGATTTCAAAGTAACATGGGTGAAGGAGGTCCAGTTTTTACTTAAAGCAGTATACTTTGGAAATGCATTGAATTATTGTTTTTATTTATTGTACCAATGTGGTGTTGACACAGTGAGTCAGGAAATGAATGAAGAGGAATACATAATTCCCCCTGGCAACAGCAGACAGTAATTCTCAGTTTGGGAAAGCTGCTGATACACACGCCTCATTACCAGCGAAGCTCCCAGTGGGTGTGCACCTATAGTCCAGCTACTCAGGAGGTCAAGGAAGGAAGATCATTTGAATCCAGGAGTTTGAAAGCACCCTCAACAGCATAGCAAGACACCAGAAAAACAAACAGACAGACAGACAGACAGACCAAAAAAACAAAAAAAAACAAAAAAAACAAAACATTGCTTGCAGTACCTCAGCAGTGAGTGCTCTAAGCAGGTGGAAACAGTGAGTACAGCAGAGAATGCTCTAGTAATTTTTTTTTCTGGCAGTAGGGATTGAAACCAGGGCCTTTTTTTTTTTAAAGAGAAAAAAACCCATTTGAAACAAGATAATAACTAATTCAAAACAAAATAAAAACCAATTCAAAACAAGATAATAGGAGATTAACTATGGTTAATATATTATGTGTTGTTATCTTCAAAATAGTTGCTCAGATTACAAGATATAGGCATCAAAAAGTAATCAAACAATATAAGCATAGGCCATTCTTTTTTTATTTTTATTTTTATTTTAAAGAGAATCAAACCAAAAAAAATGAAACAGAATAAAGCCAATCAAAATAAAACAATGAGGGCTGGGGATATAGCTCAGTGGTACAGTACCTGCTTGGCAAGTACAAAGTCGTGAGTTCAGTTTTTTGTACAAAAAAAAAATTAAAGCAATATAGGACTTCAAAACAAGATAACAGGAAATCAACAATGGCTACCATATATCTTGTTATCTTCAAAATAGCTCTATTCTTCTTAATAAATAGAAATTAGTAGTATAATTATCTTAACTATTACATATATATATATATATATATATATATTCTTTCCCTTTCTTCTTTTCTTCTTTACCCCACCCCAATTGTTCTTTCCTTTCAAGTCCTTTCCCTTTCACATCTACTGTCCCTCTTGGTTCTTGTTTCTCTTTCAGTTTTTTACACTAGAGAGACAATATGATGTTTACACATAAAGTCTGATGTATTTCACTTATGATCATACTCACTTATGAGTACGATCTCAAGATGCATAAAAACCTTAAGTTTATCCTTTTTATAGCTGAGTATTACTCCATTATGTAAAAATACCACATCTTTTTTAGCCATTCCTCCATTGATGGGCATTTGGGTTGTTCCAAGATTTAGCTACTATAAATTGTACTGCTAAAACATGGGTGCACATATATTGCTGTGGCATGATGTTTTTAATTCTGCTGGAAAAATACCCAGGAAAAGAATAGCTGGGTTGAATGAGACCTCTATCCTACTTTTTTGAGGAATCTCCACACTGATTTCCACGGTGTAAATCCAAGGCCTTTGCACTGAGCCTTTTAATTTTTTAAATAAAAGCAAGTCTTTTGTAACTTTTTATTTTAAGACAAGTTTTCGTTAAGTCACTGAATTACCCAAGTGGGTTCCAACTTCAGTCTTTCTGCTTCAGCCTCATAGAGTGCTGGGATTACCAGCATGTACCACTGCAGATCTACACAGATACACAAACATACTGTATAAACAGACCTTACAGAGTAGCAGATGGGAATCTGCCTGCTTGTGATGTACTACAACCAGATGACCCTGTCTTTCCCTTCTTGTATCTGCTTCTATTTCAGAGCAACTTGTCTTAGAGGTGGATGATTGATACGGTAGTATTTCCCGGATAGCTCATAGCCACAAGCAGCACTGAGAGTCAATACTAATCAATAGGGAAATAATAAACTATTGCCTAGAATTTCAAAAGCTCACTCCCCTCTGTCCACTTTCTCTCTTGTCCTATTCTCTTCCTGCCCATTTGCCAGTTCTGTTTCCCAGACTCAACTTTGCCTCTCAGAAAAATAATCAGTTACCAGAAGGTCATAGTCTGTAAACCTTGTACTTCTCGCATTTGTCATAGAAAGTTGTCCATTAACTCCTAAACCGATAGATTATAAAACCTGTGAACATCTGCATCTAAATATTTTCTAAGTGACATCAGAGACAGTCATGACATTTTTAAAAATGTACATCTTACTTGTAGTCCTGGAGAATGGACACTGAAAGGCAAGTGACATACAGGTGTCTCAGCTTCCATGCTATCATAGCAGCTCAGATAGAAAGATGCCAACATGATTCCGTGTGAAGTTTACAATAACTTTGTTTATGTTATAGATGTTCATGACTAGGGTTTTTTTCTGACATTTCCTGAAGAAAACAAAGCACCTTTTTCTTCCAAGTGCCAGAGAAGAGTCTCAGCCAGCACTTGTACTGTGATAAGATTTGGCACTTGTAGCTTATTTCTGTTGCTTCAGTTTCTGATATGTGAATTTTTGTGTCCTGGGAACTCATAGCCTCTTTATTTTGGGGCTCATACCCAGTTGACATTCCTGGAGCTGACTGGCACTGCTATCCACTGTGCTTGGGTCTTTTATAGAGAGCACTATGCAAGGAAACAAAAGACTGTCAGATTGGCCCCAAAGATTACGTATCAGTACTTTGACTGGCCTTACTTGCATTGCTTAGAGCCAATTGAAGAGAGAAGGAAATAGCATAACCTCCTCTGTATGTATCAGTATATGAAATAAGACTAATGTTGCAGCAATTGTTCTGTATTCAAGGGGAGTCGCTCAGATTGTCTCCTACAACAGAGGT
This sequence comes from Dolichotis patagonum, assembly GCA_004027295.1. Lineage (NCBI taxonomy): Eukaryota > Metazoa > Chordata > Mammalia > Rodentia > Caviidae > Dolichotis > Dolichotis patagonum. Next base: position 14,448 of record PVJX010030302.1, read on the forward strand.
TACACAAAGGAAGAAATGTTCTGTTATCAGGTCTGTCCTGATGTGTCCACCTGGTTTGGGGGGACATTCATGGCAGGCTTTATTTAAAATTTTAATTTCCCTTTCACCAGCACTTTGGGAGGCTGAGGCAGGAGGATCACTATGAGTTTGAGGCCAGCCTAGGTTATTAAATGAATTCAAGGCCAGCCTCTACTACATAGTGAGATGCTAATTAAACACACTCCCCTCCCTCCCCCAAAAAAGGATGGGAAGAGAAGTTGAAGGAAGGGGAGGGGAATGAAAAAAGAAGAAGCAAGATATATCATATACAGAAACCAGTTCCCTATGATGAATGTTATCATTATGTATATCTAAAATATGCCAATAGAAGTAAACAAATAAATAAAAATAAAGAGTGATTTAAAAAAAGAAATAGTAATTGATATCATGAGAGCAGATGAGTGCCCTAAAGAGAAAAAGCGATGAGTGAAGAAGCTATGATGGTAAGGACTGCATTAGTTTGGATACTGAATATCCCCCAAAGGCCTTCTTGCTAAAGACAAAACCCCTAGGGTGGTGGGCAGTTTGAGAAGCAGGGCTCTGGGTGGTCCTGAGGTCCCTCGGACACGCTCTAGCAGGACCTGATCCTTCACTCACTTGCTGTGTGGAAAGTAAGCACTCCCACCTCAGTGCACTCTGTCACCCCCAGCCTCAAAGCGATGGGTGAATCTACCCGGGACTGAAGCCTCCAAAACTAGAAGTGAGAGTAATCCCTTTGTCTTTATGAGTTGATTTATCTCTGCTATTTTTTATAGCAGTGAAAAACAGACTAACACAGGATGAAAGATGGAAATGTACTTAGAAAACATAAAATAAAGGCAGGTGAATGAAAGGGGCTTGGGTCCATCGCTGGCTGCCCTTCTCAGAGTCACATCACTAGTTCTCCTGGCAGCTGGACTCGGGATTGAGTTCACCAAGAGAGACCAAGTCCGGGGCTGTGACATCACCCAGAGCTGTCGTGGCAGGAGGGCTGCAGGCCTGTGCTGGCAGCCTCTGTGCTGGCTGCAGGAGACAGGTGTGCACTCCTTCTGTTCACTCTTCTACAGCCTTGAAGGCTGTTCATTTCCCCCAGGAACATGAATTGTTATTTTGCATGTATGTGTCCAGCTTGTGTAGTTATAAAATCTCTGCAAGGTTGTGCAACTGACCAAAGAAGACAAACTAGCGCACAGCACATCAGTTACTGGAAGCAACATGGATTCCTGAAAACGAAAATGGCTGACACCAGGGAAAGTTACAGGGCCCAGTTTCCCTCCCTCCAATTGTGGTCACTCTCGAGGACTGGAACTGGCTCATTTTTGCCACTATCTGAATTTCTTAACAAGTTTGTTGAACGTTTGGGGGTGCTGTTCAAAATTATTCTATCTGTCTTAATCCACTCAGTCCTCAAAACAAGTCCATGGGGTGACATCACTTCACCTTTCACAGACTAAATGGACTGCAGAGAGGTGAAGTCAGGAGCCCGAGGACTCAGCCAGTGTCTCCAGCATGCAGCCCTACTCTGCCACCCCAGAGGAGCAATGTATGTACATATGCAGCCAGGCTGACTGTTCAAGGAGGCAGAAATGGTGCAGAGGTGGGAAAGTACAACTCCCCCCACACACACCCTGAGATCTATTTTTTTTCCAGTGCTGAGGATAGAATCTAGGGTCTTCTTGCTGAGCTAAACCTCTATATTCCCAGGCCTTTTTATTTTGAGGTAGTTTCTTTTTAAGTCATGCACTTGCCCAGGCTGGCCTTGAACCCTCAATCTTTCTGCCTCAGACTCTTGAGTGTTGGGATGGCAGGCGCGTGCCGCCATCACAGGACTGAGAACTCCTGGGCACACAGGTCATTTAACTGCCCTTGGCCTTTGGTCTCCTTGGAGGAAGGCTGGGTTGAGGCAAGAGGAAGAGGAGGAGAGTGGGTCCCTGCCCACCCCATGCAGCCCCTTAACAGGCCCAGGGCCAGGACCGTGTGCACCTCCATTCCTCCTCTCACAGCTAGTCCAGCACCGGCTCTGTGCTCTGCTGCTTTCCGGGCGCAGATTGCTCTTGTGATAAAGGTGCAGCCTCACGATTTCTGTGAAGTCTAATGGCATCTGGGGACTGACTAAAAATATCAACTTGGCATCTTGACCGACTGGGCTGAAATTGACTCCACCACTCACTGCCCTGTGTGTGACTCTAGTCCCTTATGTGTGACACTCAGGCTAACAGCACTTCCCTCACTTCAGTATTTGAGAACTAATGGGCATGAACAAGGCCTTGGGTTTGTCCTCAGCACCGCAAACAACCAACCACTGCAAAAGACGTAATGGGTGAAAGTGCTTATCACAGAATCTGCCACACAGAAAGGATGGGATAAACACTAGCTGTTTTATTGTTATGAAAAGACATGCATCTATTTTTTTGTACAGGGATTGAACCTAAGAGCATTACACTAAGCTATCTTCCCATCCCTTTGTATTTTTTATTTTGAGACAGGAGGGTCTCACTACGTTGCTAAGTTGCCCGGGCTGAGCTTGAACTTTAGATCTTCCTGCTTCAGCCTCCCGAGTGCCTAAACTCCAGATGCAGCACCAAACCTGGTACTGTAGTGTGTTATTCACTGTCTCTAAAAATTTCCTCTAAAAATTTCCTGTTTTTCGTGCCCTGTGTTTGCTAAAGTAAAGACTCTCCTCAAAAGTCAAGTTGTTGACCAGTGCCCTCTGCAGAGGTGAAGCAAGCATGTTCTCTAAAATTAGTGGTTTAGCTCCTAGCTGCAAAGATGAGATTTTCTGGTAATCATGAGGTTATCTGAAATGCAGGTGGCTGATTCATGTGACGAGCCAAAATGGAATTAACTAGAACACCTTGAAAAGGAAAAGTTTGCCAGGCATGGTGGCATGTCATTGTTTATGCCGGCGGCCCCCAGGCCTCATGTATTTGCATTGTGTATTTGTTTTTTTTTTTTTTTTGTGCATTTGTGATTGGTTCATTGTCTAGTGCTTGGATTGCTGGTGTCAGTGCTACACCCTCCTCAGGGTGGGGCCAGGATGTGATGTAATGGCAGGAAGAAGGGGCGTCTCTCTCCCTTGCCGGTTTCCACCTTGCTGTTTGCAGCTGCCATGAACTGTGGTCCCACCATGCCACCCTGCCTTGGAGCCAACTGAGTATGGACTAAAACCTCCAAAAACTGTAAGAAATAAACCTTTCCTTTCCCAACTTTGGGCATCAGGTATTTTGTCTCAGCGACTAGTGAAAAGTAACTAAGACTTGGCACATGCCTGTAATCTCAGCACTTGGGAGGTTGAGGCAGGAGGATTGTTGTAAGTTTGAGGCCAACCTGGGCTACAAAGTGAGCTCAAGTCCAGCCTAAACTGCACAGCAAGACTCTCTCTCAAAAAAAAGTTCATCTAGAAGAAAAGCACAGATGAGATTTTGAACACAAAAAGGAATAAAGTGGAGTAGCCTGCTCAAAGAGAGACAGCTGAGTAACGTATTACAGAGGCCAGAAATATTGGGCAGCTCCTTCTACGTGACTCACTAATTAAATGTTACCAAGTTTTGGGTTGCTCGCCTCTCCTTCTGGAGCTGGATTCCAAAACCTTCACATCTAGTACAAGGAATTAAATAAAATGAGCAAAAATGAGTGACAAAGTTGATTTTAAAAGTGAACAGCAAGAGAGAAACTGGATCTGTAGCGTGAGTTTGAACCAAGTAAAAGAGGAAAAAGCAAGCAAAAAGTATACCCTGGAGAGTGCAGACTGGAATATCATAAGAAAAGACACGGCAGCAAGCTCTTGGTGGCACCTGTATCCTTTTATGCTGTCTAACAAGCAATAGCTTCTCATCTCCAACAAACTGAAGAGGTAAGATCCTCCAACAGACTCAACACCCAAAAACCTGGAAGATACCTCAGAGAAGTAATCATCACCTAAGGGTCCTATATACCACCAATAAAGCAACTCACCATAGGCAACTTACAAGAATCACCCCAGAAATTAAACTAAAATTAAACTTCTATGCTGTCTAAATCTTGAGGAAACCCACAACCGCTTCTATATACAGATCCTGACTGAGAAGGGGTGCTGTGACATCAGGTCTAGATCGTCTTACTGAAAACCTGCTTGAGTTCTCATGAGAAGTCCACGCGCATGAATTTGGGAACTGTTCTGCGCATGTGTTCTTGTCATTTACCAGTCACGCCTACTTCTTCAACCAGCTTTGCCACTCCCTAATCTCCTGCCACTGAAAGGTGAGGCCGAAAGGGCATAATCACAGGCTCTCTGACTCTTTAATTTGTACAGCTATAAGTGACCAAAAATGGGAAAAATAAAAGGGGAGATAAACCTGAAGTGAGTCTGTAGGCCTCATACGGATGGAGGAAAAACCCAGAGGCCGCCCACTCCCACCACATGCTGAAAACACAGGAAAGATGTCCTGGTGCCATGAGAAATCTCCCAGGTTACCCAGCTTAAGGGAGGGAGAAAAAAAATACAAACAAAAATATACCCGGAGGGTCTTACCTGGTCTCCTGGTTGGCTAAACCAAATTAAAATTATGTTAGCAGGTTTTGGGATGCTGCAATGCCCTTTTAGAAGTGGCTTCTCAGTTCTTTCTGTCCTGAGCAAAGATTAGGTTGAGACAAGAAAGAATGATAGCAAAGTTTTATTAAAGGTAGAAAAACAAACAGGCTCTACAGAATGAATTTGGGCCAAGTCAAAGTAGGAAAAGAAGTAGACTCTATGTGATAGGATATGGATAAGGGCACATAACTCTGGCTCTTTCCAGGTAAAGATATCAAGACATAAACCCGGGGTCAAGCCATTTATACAAGCAAACCATGTCCCAGAGGGAGGGCTGAGGTGTTGACCAAGGGAGTAAGATACATTTGGAATTACAATGGTATCATTAAAATTATCAAAATACAATGATCTGTGCAATGGGTAACTTTTAGATAGTATACAAGTTCCCACACCCTGTGTGTCTCCCAGAATCAGTGACTGGGTTCCGTGTCCTCAGCAGCGCTGACAGTCTACATCAGCCTTATTGAGAATGTCAGTCAAATTATTATCTCCTATTGCAGGGTGAGTTATAGTCCCAACATAATAAGGTGGTTCGGGGTGGACACACAGCCAGCAGTTCTTGGTCATATTGGGGTTTAAACAATTTAGAAGCTTGAACATTATTTCCACAGAGCAAAATACTGGGATTTCTGTGTTTGGCTCGTGGGATGGCTTATAAGGCTGAAGAGTTGGTATGTCCTTTTCAGGGGGCTGCATGTTTGTTCAAGTTTCAAGCTCTTTCAGCCTTGGACTGGGGAGAGGGTTCCAAGCGGCAGATGGCTTGAAGCCTTGAGGTTGGACAGCAAGGCCACCTAGTGGCCCCACTGGTTTTGGGGGCACTGGTTTAGGATGTTGTTGAATGGTGAAAAAACTCCCATGCTCATACCTTTGTTCATATCATCGAATTCCCCAGGTTTTTCCTCCCACCAAGGAAGGAGACCCCTGTTTGCTCAGTTGAAGGAAGACATACCTTTTGTTCTGATGGTCATAATGGGCATATAGAAAGGGATCATTAAGCTTCCATCCTTTCAGCCCTATGGTCTCACAACCCCACGTTCAAGGATGGCAGTAAAAAGAATCCTGAAGGTCACATCCTTTAGACACTGAACAGCCATTGATAAGGTTTTCAGCAGGGCAGACATAAAACTCAGGGGGGCCTGCAGACTTGACTCTCACCTCTACCAGTTGTAGGTTTTGACTTCCACCCATAAAGGCTCTTACGAGAGTCTTGAAAGTCCCAGTCAAGCAAAGTACATAAAGTCACATCAAAGGATACATCAGAAGTTCCTGCCTTAGTCTGGAGGGCAGCCCCATCCAGAGTTCGCAGCATGGTCCATTCATATGGGTGCAGCTGATAAGAAGCTCATTCAGTGGAAAGATTGAGGTTCAACCTAGTTTTCTAGATAAGTATCATTAACTGTATTTCATGAGTGCAACTAACAGTATCTGTTATAGTTGATACATTGTGTCAACTTGAGAACTTTAGAAGTTTAACAGAGAGACTCAGCAGGGAGCTAGAATCCTTATTTTGTAAATATTCTCATCCTGTGCAAGAGGAGGTCACAGAGATTTCCTCAGGGCTATACCCGCCCTCGAGGTGGGTGGGTGTGCCCTCTGTATAATATAAGGGAGGAGAAGAGGCTTGTTCCCCTTTTGCTCTGACTGCTTTCTCTTTGAAGTGTTGCCTCAGGGCCATGCCACCCTGCCTTGGAGCCAGCTGACTATGGACTGAAACCTCCAAAAATTATAAGCTAAATAAACTTTTCCCTCCTTTACTTTGGGTGTGGGTATTTTGTCCCAGCAATGAGAGAAAAATATAAGTAACCAATAAAGTAGTTGAGCAAATAATTTGGGGACCTTTATAAAGCAAGACTTCTTTACAGAGTCCCTGGAGCTGAGGGCACGTGAGGTGATTTCCAGCACGCTTGCGCTGGGGAGAGCTTTGGACCATCGCTCCCAGTGGTTAGGATCCCACCCAGTGTCCTAGACCACCGGAGAATGCAAAGGAAGTCCCCGTGTGCCTAACTGGGCCACGCCCAGTGACGTCCATTCAATCCCAGGGGCTGAGGGCTCCTGAGGTGATTTCCAGCACACCGAGGGAAGCTTTGGAACATGCTTGAAACCCGGAAATATAAGAAAATGACAAAACAAAAGACCAAAATGCAATCTCAAACCTCCAGCCCATCCTAAGCAAGCCTAGGACCAATGTACATAGGGGAAAATGTAAGCCATACACCTGAAATGACTGAAACGATATCAACTGAAATAAACAACTCCAGGCAGCTATAATAGAACTCAATTCAGAAATAATCTCCCAGGTAAAAGAAGAAATGATAAATGTAATGAAAGAAATGCTGAACACATCTAAAGAAGACATAGTTAAAAAATTAAAGAACCAATGCAAACAGATGGAAACCCTAAATGAACAATATAAGAAACAAACGGAATGCATGAAGCAGATTCAGAGATAATACAGGAAATCAAAAATTCCATTGAAAGTTGGCAAAATTGCCACAAGGAAAGTGAAGATAGAATTTCAGACTTCAAAGACAAGATTGCAGCTAGTGAATAGGAAAGGAAAGATCTTTTAAAAATAACAAGGAATCAGAGAAATAACAATTCAAAGCTGCAAGATGATGCAAAGAAAAACAACATAAGATTTATAGGGATAAATGAAAAAAGAGATAACATAAATGGTATCAAGAGGCTATTTACAGAAGTAATAGCTGAAAATTTCCCAAACATGAGAATGGAAACTGACATACAAATCAGTGAAGCATATAGAACTCCAAATAGCCATAACCAAAATAAAACTACACCCAGACATATAATAATCAACATCCCAGAAATCCAACTAAGAGCAGAATATTAAAAGCTGCTAGAGAGAAAAGAGAGATCACCTATAAAGGAAAACCTATCAGAATCACGGCAGACTTCTCAGCACAAACAATGAAGTCAAGAAGAGCATGGAGTGAAGTATTTCAGATCCTAAAGGAAAACGACTTTCAACCCAGACTGATGTACCCTGCAAAACTGTGCTTCAAAATGGATGGAGAAATAAGATACTTCCACAACAAAGAGCAGCTGAAGAAGTTCTTGACCACCAAACCAACCCCACAAAGAATGCTGAATGACATTCTA
>PVJX010030303.1:0-22157 GCA_004027295.1 Dolichotis patagonum
TTTTTTTGAAGTTTTGCTAACAAGGTACAGTGCTAATACCTGGGAGGAAAAAATATTTGTGCAAAAAATTTCTAACAATAACATCTGTGAAAAGATCTCATTATTTGTACAAAATGTGCTGATATAGGATTACTTGGCAAACAATTTACAGAATTAAATAATTATAACTTTTAGTAGTGAAATACAAAACAGCAAGAAATTGACTTCTAAGAAACAGATTTTAAAATATTATTTATATTTCAGCATGAAAAGATGTTTTTCTGTTTTTTGATTTATCTATAGTTTTCTAAGAATTCCCTTCCTTTATGTTTTCCACTTTGCATGTTACAACATATTCTAATTTTACACCTCTGAATTATTTCTGTAACACTACTAAATTAATTAGAATAGTGGGGTTCTAAGTCAAAGACTGGAAAAGTCAATTTTGATTTTTTAATAACAATGAAAAATATGAATCTGTATTGCCTTCAATACATTTAAAGTAAGAGAAAAACTTTATCCACAAAATGTTTTTCTTCACTGAATTATTTAGTCTAGATATTATTTATGATTACTTTTTTCTATTGTATCAATAATGTTTATTTCCAACAAATTTATACTTACTGCAACAATTATAACTTGGCATTTTAATTTATAAGTTAGAAATAGCATAAAATAATTCTATGAATATCATTCCCACCATAAACTACTTACAGATACTCGAGTTGGGTATAAAAAAAGGGGCAAAGAATAGTATACAGTCAATTCAGTACCACAAGTATTTATTCTCTACTGTGCACTAATAATTGTTGTTCTAAATGTAGAACACAAAACAAGTGGCATCTATTACAAAGGTCCTTAGAATCCATTAACATACATAACTTCTGTTATAATGTTTTTTAAAAATAATAATACAGGGTTGAATGTTTAATGTAGTTGTTGAGAAGATGGCATATTGAAACTTTGGAAAAAAGAACTGTAGTGTAGCCCCAAGTGTTTAGGAAAGTTTTCACAGACAAAGAGGGATTTATCAGGATGGAGGAAGGATATTGCAATCAACAAATGAGAAAAGACAGGGAGACCAGACTAAAAAGTTGATCGTAAGAACTTACTAGTATGTAAAAGTGAAGAGCCAACTTGCTCAAATAAGGGAGAAGACTTACAAAATAATGGTAAAAGCATAAAAGAGAAACACTTATTTGATAAGATTTGGAGGGCTACATGTAAATTGAGAATTTCTTAATGCTATTCCTTAATAGTAAAATTTGTTTCTATCCATTAAACCTTGAGGATACTCACAAACCTAAAACTTCAGTATTTTGGAGAGATTATTTTAATAGAAACATTAATGTAAAAGAGAGTAAAGAAAACTAAAATAATGAAACATATTGTTACTAGGAAATAGGTGGAAAGCAGTAGAAATGTTAAAAGTGACTGAGTGAACAAGAAATGTTTAAAAAATAATGTTGCCTCTATTTTGCAAGATGCTTTCCTTAAACTTTTATCTAAAACTTTTATGTTCATCACATAAGATAGATTAGCAATGGCTGTAACATCTTTGCTGCATCTTTTACTAAGAAACAGTTTAACTCCCATTTCCTTGAGTTTGGGTTGAGTTTAGAGAGACTTAGTTGAATTGTGGAAGGCAAAACAAGTAATATTCAGAGACTTGTAAGACTATAGATCCTGAATCATAAAGGACCTATGGTTTCTGCTCAATCTACTGACCAGAGCCAACAATGAAAGTGAATTCTTATGCTGAACGGTTTTTACAAAGCTATTTAAGGAACAGTTACAAGAGTCAGAACCAGAATATTGGATAAATTATTAATAGAGGAGAATGTGGAGCCACATTAACTTTGGAGCCACAAACAGGGTTTTAAACACTTTTCCCCAAATTCTGTTTTGGAGGCTCAATTTGAAGAAGAAATTGTGGTGCTAGCAGGATGTGGTAGTCAGTCTCTCTCATGGCCCTTGATGACTTTCACCTTTTTTGTGTCCAAACTGCTTAGCCCCTTCTCAATATGAATAGAGCTCAATCATATAGCCAAAACAGTATTAGGAAAATGACTGTGCAACTTCTCATTTGGCTTAGTCACAATGAATATGGGAGGCTTCTACTTTCTCCCTTCTTTGATCAATCATTTCTGTGTGGAAACCAAGCAATTAGCAAGGGCACTTAAATGGTCCATGGAGAAGTCAACATGACAAGGGGCACTCCACCAACAGTGAGTACTGATTTGGAAGATACTTCCTTAAAAACAAAATTTCCAGACTCTGTCAAGCATGGAGATGACTCTGGCCAGAAAATCTTGGTCACAATTGCATGAGAAACTCCTGAAACTGATGATGTGCCAGAACTTAAGTCATTCTTAGAATTTTAACACCACAGAAACTGGGTGGTATTACGTTCAATTTGTAAAACACTAAGTTTCAGAGGGTAAATTTTGTGCACCAATAAATGTAAACAATTATTTCTTAGGTAGTTGACCCCTCATCCAGAAAAATGTAAACATGCATCTATATAACTAACTTTTGAACTTATGCATTCTATAGAGTCAAGATATGTGAAGCAATGGGCCTCAGAATCTCACTTACTCACGTTACTGTGGTAAATCAACCACTCTCTCATGAACACCTTTGAGAGGAGCTTAACAGGTAGCATTTCTGAAAGAAATCCCTTATGGAAACGTCAGAACAGTTTCTCAAACATCGATGACTGGTGGGACAACATGAGTCAGGGGAAAGAGTCTAAGATGACTTTGAGTGTCGCGTACACTGAGATGGACACTCAGAATTTTTTGTGGATTATTTCTTTTCATACTTAAAGAACAAATTTAGGAGAAGTATGGTAGACAATTTGAGAACTTTGATTCACAAGCTTTTTGATGGAGGATGATTACTTCCACTTGTACATTTGGTTATTAATCTGTCATATTTCTATCAAGAGTATCTGTCATAGGCATATAATTTTTCTAATTCATTCAAAAAATCTTACGTTAGAAATTCTTGAAAAGCATTGCCCCTGTCACTTTGGACACTTTTCTAATGGTCAGTGACTAGGACAAATATTCAACATACACAATTAGAGAGGTTTATTTTGGCACATGGACCCAGTGAAGGCTTGGTGGTTCCAAGACAGAAACAGCAAGGTGGAAAGCCCACCGCAGAGAAAAACTGCGCTCTTCATGACAGCCAGGCAGCAAACAGATGGCAGGAACCAGGAAGAGAGAGATATCCTTCCAAGTCACATGCCCTGGTGACTTAACTCCGCTGACCACAGCCCAACTCCCACGGAAACAACATAGCTCATCAGTGGCTCAAACCGCTCCACAGTTGAGTACAGTCCCCACCCCTTTACGGTCACCTTCCAAAAGTCCTGCCTATGTGGGGACACTTTGTGGGGGACACTGCAGCTCTGGGCCATAACAAGCATTTGTCAAAATTTTGTTTCCTCTTACCATAAGAGATAATCTAACTTACCTGAACTATTGTTGTTTTGATTATATAACTTAATGCAAAAAGCAGATAGAAGTTGGCATGTCATTAAAATAGAATATGAGGAATAAAAATGCATATCAGAAATACTTTGGTTTACAATAGTTTCAGTAACCGCCAATCACGGAGTCCCTGTGTTACTATTTTCTCTCAAACTCACATCATTGAATTCTCTGAAAGAAAATTTAATAGTCATCTCTGTTAAAACTATATATTAAAATTAATATATGCGCATACTGAATTGTGTACATTACCATGTTAGCTTCTATGGCCACTCAAGGTGACTCCACAGTGTGTGTCAGTTTCACAATCGCATGTGCACTAAGAGAAAGTAAATGTCCCAGTGTTCTCTGTCTGTGAAAACTTAATAGTATTTTGAATATAGAAAAGTGGTATAGAGATGAAATGTATATAAAATAAAGACCAATTTTTAAATAATTAAAATTACATTGTAAGTAGTAAAAACACAAGGCAAACCTTGACAAACAAGTAGAAATCATATATTTATTGCTGTATTTGAGATATAAGTGGACATTTTCAGTAGATCCTGTTTGCCCAATTTGCAACAGTTCATGTACAGTAAATATGCTGTTCAATGAAGATTGAAAATGTGTCCAAGTTTCAGGATTAATTGGTTTAGAACTCCATTTAATGTTGATTTCAAAGATAATTTCACCTCAAGTAAACTGTACAGATTTACAGAATTATAAACTACTTTGTCAAAATTCACATGTGAGAATAATACTGGGTCTCTATTTTTCACATCATGGTTGCTTTTTCATTTGTAACTATTATTTTATGCAGGAAATGATGTAACTATAGAGCTGGCTTTTATGGGATGTAGTAGCATTGTGCTTCAAACAATAGGAGAAAGGAAGCAAACAACGATTTGTTAAGTCTTGTAAGGTTTTACTGTACATGTTTTGAGATTAATAAAGTATTTTATTCAGTAATTCTCATTTTTGGCTTATGTGCTAAGATGTCCACTCTTTTCCTTTAAAAATAACACCCTGTTAAAGTAAATTCTCTAAATATAAATTTTGTAATTAGAGGAGATTTGTGTATATTATGTAATTTTTTGTGGCACAATATGTCATTTCAGGTTTTTGAGTGTTTCTTTTCTCACCTGTACCAGTACTGTAAACAAGAGAGTCATCAGCAAATATATGACTGTATATCAATGCAAGGCTCTTTCCAGCAGAACCTCCAAGGCAGCAGACTTCCTACAGCCGTGCTTCCCTAAGAGAATGAAGGTAATTAGCCTCAACAGGAGATAATTTTGGTTCACAGGGGTGGCTGTTGTTTTAAGTCTTTCTGGGAAATTTGGATTTTCCATTGATAGCGGTTTTAACATGTCACACTGGAGCCAGAGCGAGTTAAAGTGAAGAGCTACACAGTCTAAACAAACATTCCTTCCCATTATCAGAAGCCTGACAACATAATAGCATAAACTATAGTCATGTGGTCACATTCACAAGTAATGCAGGAACAATTAAAAATCAAAGAAATGCTACATTTCCTAAACCAGACTTGAGGCAAGCATATTTAAAATTACTACTACTCCCATTCTCTTAGTACAAGTTTTATGTTGAAACAAATGTGGCAATGTTTGTTTGAATCATTCTCATGATTAGTCTACTGCTAGCCTGTGTTTTGTAAAATTAAGGTAGACCGTGTGCAATACAAGTTCAGTTATTTATCTTGAAAACATTTTGATTTGGCATGTTTAATTTTTGTAATATTTTTCTGTCTTACCAAAATTACACAATTTGCAGCCATTATTCTATTACATTTTGTATTTTTCTCAAAGTTGGTAATGGAATTTGGTTATATTTACTATGAAGACTTTGCAAACATGTACTAGGTGATGTAATTTACATGTTAAAATTATATATATTTCTATACAATTTTTCATATATTTATAATTGGAAGATTTTTTTAAAAACTCAAAATCTACAGAACAATATTTTGATACTCTGACACAAAAGCATTTTTGAATAATTTTGGAATTCTAATATTATTTTACTGCATTTAGATTTGACCTAAGCAGATAATATAATTAATTGGATTAAAATGCTTTTCTTTATAGAATTTTTGTGCTATAAAAAACAAAATTCTTTGTTGCTGTGTAAGGGAGGTTCTATGAGGTATACTTTGGATAGTCTTTTGAATTGTCAGCTTTTAGTATGCACGTGCTTGACACAAAGAAGTTGCCTACACACACTTTTAGCATAAAGACCACACATCCAGCACTTTCCAAAACCCTCATTTTTTTTTTTACTTGTCTTTTTAAGGCAGGGTTTCACTAGGCAGTTCAGGCTGGCCTTGAACTCACTTTGTAGCCTAAACTGTCCTCCAACTCACAGTGCTTCCCCCTGCCTCAGCCTTCCAAATGCCAGAATTACAAGCGTGTGCGACCATGCCCAGCCCGTTATTTTTAAACACACTGTTCCTGTAAGTACACATTGTCTCAAATGTAATTATTTTTGTTCAGAAAAGGAAATAAATCAATTACCTAAATGTTATTAAATCTTCTAAGAGTGAGGTTATGTGTGTCCTTCAAAATAGTTCTCTGAGTGGCAGTCTGGTAAATAACTCACTTCACCCTGAACTCCATTTTGGTTTGCTGTTTCAGCAACTGGATATTGTTCTTAATTCAGGGGTTAGGGCCAAGTGACAAAACAGCAGGAAATACCAAGATGCATCAAAATGAATGCTGATAGAAATTTGATTCAATTTACTTTCAAATACTCACTATATGCTAAAAACTGACAGACATTCTAGGGACACAATAATTAGAAATATTCAGTGTTCAGTCCTTAGGGAACATATGGAGATAAACTCAAGATATGTAATGACATTGTGAAAACACTTTAGAAAAAGAACAAAATTCTCGGAGAACAGTAAAAAAGAAAATTATCCACAGTTCAGTGGTTCCTAAACAAGGCTCTTCATTAGTAACATTTAGGAAAAATTTTTATAAAAATCAATACTTTCCTGGACCTACTGATAAAGTATTTCTGGGGATAGAAACAGGGGATTTATATTTGTAAAACTCTCCTGACAGTTCTGGAGTATAATCAGGTTTGGAAACACTAAGTTATGTTATCTAGTTATAGGATAATTGTAAAGTTTTGTGTAGTTTTATCTACAGCCTTCCTAATTATTTTCCATTTAGGGCTCATTCACCTGGGACTGACTATTCCAAACTAATTTCAGTTTGAAAAATTCAAAACATCTCCCAAGTAGTACCTTCTAGTTCTAATCACTCCATTTCTTCAGACTACATCTGAATTTCAACCAATGTTTGTTGATTTATATTTCCACTTTTGAAAACTTTTATTTTATTTTATTGTTTTATTTTTTGGTACTGGGCATTGAACTCAGGACCTTGTGCTTGCCAGGCAGGCGCTGTGCCACTGAGCTACATTCTTGACCCTGAAGCATTTACAGTAATTTGTTCACAAGATTTCATCTTAGCTATAATGCAATTTAAGATCATCATGTGTTTTTTCTTGTAGCTATAATAGCCATATATATATATGACATATAAACATATATACTACATATACACAATCTATATATATTTAAATATATATACAAGTATATACAAATTCATACACACACACACACACACATTTTCATATACATTTTCCCACATTTGCCTCATCTCCTGTTTTGTCTACGGTGACGATGAGTGACTTATTGATAGCGTACTTAGGAAAAGGTTCGCACAGTACGTACCCTTTACAAGTATGCTGCTGAACAGTTCGGCATTAATATTTTCCTCCTCAAAGTAATTTGGAGTACAAATGATTTATTTTACTTACACTTGTTAAGCTTTAGGGCTGTTTTAACGAGATTCCTGGAAATGTTAACAGTGAGGGGGAGCGAGACCAGTTCCCAGCGATCCGCCCACATCTCTGAGACACTCAAAGGTGGAGACCACGAGGACTGGGCAGAGCCAGACAGGAACGCAGGGGGCAGGGGACCCAAGCCTGGGCGGAGGAGGCCAGTGGCCTCCTTTCGTGGGTCCTGTGTTCTCCTCTCCTCCTTAACAGTCTACAGATTGTTTTTGAATTCTGGTTTTCTCACTTTAATATGATAGTTTTAAAATCTGTCATTTTACTCCAAGCTTGCTTTTTTTTTTCTATTTGCTTTCTAATGCAAAGTTTACTTTTTAAAAATTTCCTCAGAATACACATTCTGCTAACCTGAGTACACAGTAAATCAAGGCAGCGAAGTGTCTGGGGGATTTGAAGTACAGCGCAGTTTTTTCATTATTACATAGGTCGTACCTGAATGCCAGCCCGTGGAAAATGACGGTACTCATTTGAAGTCAGCAGACAAATGAATACAAAATGTTTCTGACGACGCTGCCAAGTTCAGCCAGCTTGATTGGAGGAAGATAAAAAACCTCTAACTGAGAGCTCCCTGTGGGAAATAATACATTTATCTCTTTCTTGAGTTAAAAATAATAAGAACAGATCTTTTATGAGGCAGAAGAATGGAATGGCATTGTGGCAATGTGTTCTTTTCCACTGACAACTAAAACACCAAGCTAAGTTCTTTCTGCAGAGAACCTCCTGTCTACACTTGCGCTTAATGGTACTCTGCTTCCAGCCTCTAGTTTCAATCCAGACCAACTGTATAACCAGCCCGGAACATAACAGTCCCTCTGGATCAACATACAGGAAAAAGGTAACCAGGATGCCATGGGTATTGCATTGTGCAAAAGTTCACCAGACAAAGAAGGTGCCAGTGAAAAGCTGGAACACAAAAAGAGTTTGAAAAGTGCACTGTGTGTTGCTAGAATATATCGCATAGCTCTCAGCTTCTAAAAGTCACTGCTGAAGAAATGATAACAACTGAATTGACAATTATGTTAGACTCATTTATTTATATTTTTTATACTAATGCTCTGTATACAGGAAGAAATATGTTATATGATGCCTTGGCTGACTTTGTACGTTCTATCTTTTTCTTACTGTTACAGCCCATACTGAGAAAATTTTTAAGTTAATTATATCAGGAAAAGTACTTATAGATCTCATAGTCATTTAATAAGCATTCAGTCAATAGATATTTATTGGGCACTAGCTATCTAACTTTGATTTAAAGATTACAAAATAATGCAAATATAAAAGATGTAATGTTTAACATCCCACCAAGAAAATATAAGACATGAAAAATGTGTATGATAACAGATTTCCTGTGGAGTAAAATGAGTTGTCTGTTACTATCCACTGTGTTTTGAGGAACACCACAGAATAAGCCCTCTACCAATGGGTACTGATGAAATTGGAAGAACTTAATACCTGCCCTAATTCATAATTATGATAAGATTTAAAAGTGAAATAATATAGATAAAATGGCTTTTGTTTTTAATCAAGTAGCTTAATTTGGAGCTCACTAAAGTTCATTTACTACATACAAGCCTAAGTGCTTCATAGGTGCTACATGCTTCTTACATACATTCATTCATACAGATTACTTAAGGTAATCCTTCAAGTCATATATGATGCATAAAAACCCTGTTGTTTCTAACAGGTGAGGAAGCTGAGACTTAAAGATGTTAAATGAAATACAGGTTAAGACCACAGACTAGTAAATAGAAGTGTTCAAACTTAGGTTTTACTGAGTTGATAGATCACATTTTTAACCAATACAGTCTATTGCCATTTTTATCAAGGAAGAGAAGCAATTGATTTCTAAAGTATTCAATAATAATTTCTGCTGTGAAATTCACACACTTACTGCTAGTCCTCAATGTTGCAGTGTCTTTAGAGTATCCTTGTTTCAATGTCCGGGATAAATGGGGGAGGAGAGTAGGAATTGCATTCCAGTTTTCCTCTGGTAGGAGATTAGTTTATCAACTATACGACTTTGGGAGAAACAGAAAATATAGTACTACTGGGATGAAACGTATGATGTAAATAAAAACGAGAATGAGATGGGAATAGAGTTGGTGCTCACAGGCCCCAGAGACAGCTTTACATAAGATTCACTGGATGAGAACAGAAGTTCTGGAGCGCTGGTCTTAAATTTTGAGAGAACTCTGTTTAGAGAGTGCAAAACTCATACAGAAATAAGAGTGATAGACATAAAAAGGAGGCAGTCTTAAAGTGCTCAGAAATATTTTCCTTAGCTTGCCTTGTGTTGGCTCTTAACAGCCAACTGGCCTTGACTTTGTCATTAACTGGGTGGAACAGACTACAGAGGAAACAACAACAGAAAAATAGCAAACAGCAGCATCGCTTTTGCAGACTAGAATGAAGCTATTCAAATAGGTATTATTTTAAAAAATTCTCTTTTCTTAGTCACAAATAAATAAGACAGTCATGTAAAATTAGCTTGTGAATAGAGATAAAGTGGGATATTTATATATGTTAGATCAATATTTGTATTGTGAAATACTTACAATCAGAAAAGTATGCTAGCAGACTCAGAGTACTTTAAGTAATAAAATAATTGCCATTAAAACTTGATTGTGATTTTCTCTAGAAATTCTTATGTAGAGTATAACACTGTCTACTGTATGCTTCCCATTAAACTGTAAACTCCTTGAGAGAAAGAATATGTCCTCTTCTTTTTGTGCAATATTTTGTGCATTCAGATCACTTTGATTTTAAAAAACCACTACCTAGGCTAATAAAGTTAATTTTAAAAATTTGTCTATAAAATGTCTTTAATGTAATATACTGAAAATTATACTCAAATAAGATAATATAACCTGAATAAGATAACATATATATATAATATACATATATTAATGTTCATTATCTTTGGTTGTAGAATTTAAATGATATTTACTTGTCTTTATGTGTTTTTAAGTTTATATGTCTAAATTCTATCCATTGAACATATATTTGGGTAATAGGCAAAAATAAGTCATATGTATACACGTATCATATGCATATACATATGTAGACATATGTATGTTGGTTTGAATGTTTTTCCTCTTTTAGGTGTCCATATTTCAAGATATTAGTATAGGCAATGATATTTTGCATATGATCCAAAAGTATAGAAGACAAAAACAAATAAGATTATTTCAAACTAAGGAACTGCTGCATAGTAAAAAAATGATCAACGGAGTGCAAAGAAAACATATAGAATGGGAAAAATATATTTTCCATCTGTTCCAAAAAGATTGATATACATATTATAGAAGGAACTCAGAAAAGTAAGTTAATTTAAAACTTTAAAACAGATCAAATAATTTGAATAAACACTTCTCAAAAAAATACAAATGGCTAATTGTCAAAAGGTATATGAAAAATGCTTGGCATCATTAGCCATTTGCACAAATGTGAATGGAAAGTAAAATGGGATTCTATCTCATCCAGTGAGCATGGTTACTACTTGTATAAAGAATAGTGGAGTACGGTAGTGCACACCTATAATTCCAGCACCATGGGAGGCTGATGCAGGAGGATGGCAAATTTGAGACCAGACTGGACAATTTAGTGACTTCACAAGACCCTATCTTAAAATAAATAATTAAAATTGCTAGGGATTAGTCTGTGCAAAGGTCCTGGGTTCAACCCTCAATACTCTAAAACAAACAAACAAATTCTAGTGAGGATGTAGAGAAAAAAAAGAGCTCATATATATTGATGGTGTGAATGTAAATTCTGTACTATATACTATAGATACAGTATGGAGAGCTCTCAGAAAATAGACCTGTGATTCCAGCACTCTGGAGGAAGAAGAGACAGTGGATTACAATTCATGTTTGGCCTGGGCAATTTAGCAACTTATGGGGACCCTGTCTCAAAATTGAAAAAAAAAATAAAAAGAGCTGAGGTAAGACCACCTTGCAATCCCAGTATCACAATATTAACCTACTAAAAATAAGACCACAAAAAAGCCCTACTAAAAGTGGAACTACCAAAGGACACAGCTATTCTACTTCTGGGTAAATGTTTAAAGAAAATGAAATCAGCATGCCTGAGAGATGGGTGCTTCCATGGCGGTACTTCTTATAGCTAAGATAAAGAACCAATCTACAACAATGTGTTGTATATATGCAATGGAATATTATTCAATCATAAAAAAGAATAAACTTTTGTTATTCATAGAAAAGTGGATAGAACTGGAGAAGATTATGTTAAGTGAAATAAACCAGGCACAGAAACACAAACATTCTGTCTCATAGGTAGAGGCAAAAAATTAAAAGTCAATCTGACTGTTCAATAGTAATTAATAGATTAGTAAGGGTGTGGTGAGGAGAACAGATACAGCAGATTGAATACTAGGTATCGAGACACAGGTAGAAGAAATAATCTCTAGAGCTGCATATCACAATGGGATGACTATAACCCACAATAATCCATTACATATTTTACAAAGTTCTACCAAAAGGAGTTTAAAGGTTTCAAACATAAAGGTTGAGAAAGAACTGCCAATCACCCTGATTTGGCCAATGTATGCTGTATGCATTTTGAAATATTGGACTGAACTCCATTAATATGTACAGTTAATATATTTTAGTTTAGAAAACAATATTATATTTTGATCTTTTTGACAAACCTGTTCCTTTCATAGTCCTCAGCATCTTGTGAAATGCAAATTTTACCTGTCTCAATCAAAATCCTTGGGTTCAACCTGGGCTCCTCTATTTCACATCCACCTTTGATGCATCTGCAAATATTTTGGAGACTAGGACCGCTGCTCCAATAAGACCACAAATGGCATCTTACAAACTTAGAAGTTAGCTCTTTGTCATGTAAGAGTTTAGAAAAGACACTGTCATTCAGATCTCCAGGGCAGTGGGGGCAGGTCTGCCTTCTTTGTACATTTCAAGGTGCCATATTCATCACCATTTCTAGCAAGAGTGAAGGAAAAAGAGAGAAGCCGAGGAAGAACCATCATCTTTAGGAGGTTGATTTGGAACTGCCTCACATAATGTTATTTGCATTGAATTGGATACTCTGGGTTGCAAAGAGACCTTGGAGATCTAGTTTCTAGCTGGCCATCCTTATGCCCAGGAAGGAGAGAAGAGTTTCAGGAGGACAGTCAATGACCTCTGCCACAAGTCTATATTTCCAAAATGTTCCCGGTTTCTAATGACTTATTACCTGCACATGCACTGCTAGAAGCCACCCTGGTCCATCTGTGTTATCTTCCTAGCTGGTGTTTCAGTTTCTGCTACTGCCTGTCTACATCTATTGATAACATAGCGGTTGGGGATGTTAACACAGGCGTTTTTTTTTGTTGTTGTTGTTTTGTTTTTCCTTGACCCTGTAGCAACTCACCCTCTCCCATGTAGTAAAATATGATCTAGCCTCTGCTATTTCTTGATCTCAACTTGCAGTCTCTCAGTGGGTACCTGCCCCTGGACATGCTGTGCATGCTTGCACCTCATAGCTCTTGTTCCACACCACCTCATATTCTTTCTTCCCGCTTTCCCCAAGGCTCCTTCTTCATTGAAGGTCTTCATTCAAAAGGTCCCTTGCTGGCAGGCCTTGCTCAACCACCTTATTGAAAACTGCAGCTCTTTCCCCACCCTGATACCTTTTATCCCTTCACCTATTTCATTTTTCTCCTCAGCATTTTCTATCAGATTGCTACTTTATTATCTTCTTTCTATTTTGTGTACTTTATTATCTTCTTCCTATTTTTCCCTGTCATGATTCCTTATTCTCCAGTTCCAGAATGTAAACTCCAAGACAGAAAATATTTTTCTCAGTTTTGTTCTTAGCAATTCTATAACACCTAACCTCATAGAAGTAGCTTACTGAATACATTTGGGTAAATTATAAACAGAATACAAGTACAAGTAAATCTCAGGTAGCTGATTTTCCATTTAAAGCACTTCCTTGGTATAAATATTTAGGAAATAAGGGATCAATTGGATAACAATAATTAATGTGAAGCTATAATGCAAGAAATTATATGAATTATGGAAAGAATTTGAGTCTTAAAATTGGCAGATTTCAGTCTAATTGCCATTTTGACAGTAACCTATTCATAAAATTGAGTAATTACTTTCTTCCCTATAAGCTTCATTTTCTCAGCTGACTAAAACACAAATACCTACTTTAGTCTTATGAAGGTTTGGAAGCCTAAGTATATAAAACACTTAGAAATTAGCATTTTAAAGCAGTTGCATATAATTTACCTTTAAATGTATAACATTCATCAAAATAAAAGAACACCACAGAATCTATTCATTTCAAGTAATCGTCTGGGTCATTTGTATAAGACAGTCCTTTTCCTATTTTGGGTTTCATTTTCTTTCCTTAATATTGTGGAAAAATCATAAAGACTTCTCAAAAGACTTCTAAAATAATCATAGTAACAGTAACTAAGAACTCCTGGTATGTAACTTGAGTATTTTACATACGTTATAACCTTATCACCTCCAAAAGTTCTAGGAGAGGCAGCTTCCTATAGAGACACACAGGATAAGATTGTAACAGTCTTTAAAAACTAAAATGACAACAAAATAAATTTAATAATTTTAAAATACTTCAGTGTCGACATGGAATGCAGTTAATAAAACATTGTGTACATACAGAATGAATATATTTTCTGGAAATATGGGCTACTTACATGGTATATGACTTTAATTTTATCCCACAATCTATTGTTTTTCAAGATTAATCAATAATTATATAAATAGTTTTAAAATATAAAAAAGCCAAACCCCATCAAAGTAATTTCTGCTTAGTAACTATGATAAAGATGGATGGAAAACATCAGTAATTCAAAATTAACTCCCTAAGTTTTTCTGTCTAGCTCAGAAAGAAAAAAACCCCATGTATTTCATTACATGTTAACTACATATAACCCCATCAATAAATTTTTGTATATAATTTATCAAATTAAAAAAAACAGAAAAAGAGGCAAGTCATGGACAGGAGAACAGTTTGGAATTATCGAGGAAACAACTCAGATTCCCTAATAATTCTGTTTCAGGAGATGACAACAGTGCCTTTTGTTTTTAATCTCAGACTTGGCTCAAACTGAGGGAAAAATATTCCCCAGGAAATTTTATTCCTGCTGAAGCATTTGATTTTCACTGACTATACTCAATATTCCTCAGAGTTTGCTACTCAGTGCATGACTTCTCAGTCATACACATTTGGACAGATATACAGAACTCAGTAAGCAATTTTGACAATTAAAATTTCTACTGGCCTTTGACAAAATGGCTCTGCTGTTTCAGAAGATGGATAAGAACCAGAACAGACATCTAAGTTTCCAAGTTACAGTAATTTAGACAATCAAAGAAAAAAAGAACAATTTCATAATTTTCTAAAAAATAATTTAAAAATCACATTTCAAACATCCTATTATTTTATGGAAAAATATGGTCACATTGACAAAACTTATTTCTATAGAATTCTCAATAGTGGAGACCATAATAAAATTCCCGACAGCAACATTTTTAATACAAACAACAGATATTTTCAATTCATTAAAATAAAAGTGGAAAAGTCTTTCTAGAGGTTAAATGAATAATTTAATGGCTCTTTGCAAATCTACCTAGATAAATTTTATACTGATTATCGAAGTTTTAGTATCACCATAACTTTCATTTAAGTTTTATAATGGTAGCTAAGATAATTATAGCTTCAAAAAAAATTCCAGAGTGTTCTTGAGTTTAAAGGGTCACTTCCTTAATAGATTGGAGCTGTGTCAGATCTACTTTAAAATGAGATAGTACATATAAAAATACTTCGAAAAGTTAAAAGCATCATATAAATGCAGGACCTGTCTTAGATGGAGACTCTGTTTTGGAAGCACTTAACTATAATTACAAATGTTGATAAATGAAAAAATAAGGCCCAAAAATGCTTTCATAGCCCTTTTCCACTGCAAGTACATACACTGACAACAGGAAATCTATGCCATGCATTAACACAGCCAAACCATTTAAACACCAGTCATATAAGAAGTAATCAAATCTGAGTTTCCTTTGAGCTTAGCTCCAGGACGAATGTTTCCCCCACCCGTTTTGGGTCTGTGTAAATGTAAGTTTATTTTAATAATATTTTTAAATTATGGTAGTCTCATAAGTATAAAAGTTTATCTATCAAATAATTTGCTTTGCAAGGCTATTTTGAAAACCAATAGGCTTCATTCATTGTCTTCAGAGGGCAAAGGTATGGATATTTTCGATTATTTCCTCACCTTTATAGGAAAAGCAAAATGTTATTGGTGGATTATTAAGAGGAAGTGTCACAAAAAAAGACAAAAAACAAAAAAAAAAACAAGGCCATAGGTTGTGCCCTGCACAGCTGTGAGATAGCTCTGTCTCCCTCTACTGGCTGAATTATCCTTCCAGTTTCTGAGTTTGTTGACCTAAATGTTGTCATTCCCAGAAAAAAAGGAAGAAAAGGAAGGAAAGCTGTTTCAGGACTCAGTCCTCCAGTCTGATGCCAAAGGAGACTGGAAATTTTCTTTCCATCTTAAAAAAAAAGACTATTGTAAATAGTGCTCACTAGGGAAAAAAAAGAAATAAAAACAATACCAAGACGATTGACAGTTATTAAAGATTAAAATGCAAGTTCGCAGTGACCTGTGTACAGAATGTCACTTTTCTCAAAAAAAAAAAAGATAGAAACAAAACAAAACAAAAACTAAGCAGTTTATGAAAAACTCTCATCAGGACTCACGGTTGAGAATGTGTGTATACTAAACCAAACAAACAAAACAGAAAATTATAGTTTGCCTTCTTGATAAATGGCTCTTTAGGGTCGCCCTACCAGAGTCAGGGAAGGCAGGACCTGCGTTTAGGCATTTTAAGTGGCATTACATGTTTTCTTTAAGTTCATAGGTTAAACAGGTAAGTGGTTTCACATGTAGGGCCTTCCTTAAAGAATGAAGACAATAATGATGAGCTAGCCACTTTTTAGAAGAGAGGAAAAAAAGGAAAAAGCCCAGTTAGAATGCACGCTCTCTGGAGACAAAGTTCCGAAGTAAGTGGAACCTTCTGACTGGAAGGCCCTGCGGACCGGCAGCTGGGTTCTGTCACACGGGTTGGGGCGGCCTTGTTAGTACAGCGTGACCCCTGGCGCACTCGCAGAGATAATACCGGCACCTCTTTTCACTCTAATCTCCTACCCGTCTGAGCAATTCAGCAGGAGATAGGGGCATTAAGGCCATATTATTCCAAACAACATTTAGCTGAATGGTAGCTAAAGATTGTGACAGCAAAAGACAGATTCTCCCGGTCAAATACTTTCCTTTCCAGAGAAGTTTCCTGTTTTAATACTTTTGAGGCACAAAAATGCCATTGAAATGGAACCAAGATGGAAATCCCACATCATCCTTAGCTCAAACCAAAAGCTTTTAATTTCAAGCAGAAATTTTTAGAACTTCTTACACCTCAATGGTCTGTGATAAACACCACCAAATAGATAAAGCTAAGTTATTTATGTATTTGCAAATTTTGTTGATATCATGCTAGATATCTACGGATAGATAGCCTGCTTTTGCAGCGTGTCTGAGTACTTGCTGCATGTAGCTGTTCCTTCTGGAATGAGATGGAATTACAAGCATATAACCTAAATCCAAACTCTAAACGCAAGGGCAAAGCGATGCTTTCCATGTGATAGGTACAGCTTGATACTACAGATTCTGCATTTAGACACTTTCAAATATTTTCTCACAAGCCAAGGCACAAAACTTTCTTAAATTCTTACAGATAACTTTTACAGTTATAAGTGTGGCATAATGCTATTTTCCATTTCAAAGTAGGAATTTATGGAAATCAATATTTGAGATACATTAAGAGAATTAAAGGCATACACTCTGGTTGCATTTTGTACTTCTATTGCTTTGTTTTGCCAAAATATACAGCGATAGGATTTTGCTGTGATGTTTTAATAAATTTGATTTGGGTTTTAGATTCTGGCAAAAGGACTGATGGGAAAAAAATAAACTATCTCTCCGGTAATCTGCAATGCCTGGTGTTCTGAAATAAGATCATACGGTGATCAGAGATGATTCTTTCCTGTGACAGGGCAGTGTTTTTTGGCAAAGGCCAGTCATTTTTTTAGTTGTCCTTGCACAACATGATCTGACCTGCAGTGTTAGTTGGTTGAATGCTATATGGCCAGTGTCTCTCACACCTTTGAAACTCATAATAGTTATTAATTAATGATATTAATACATTTAAAAATCTATTCTTAGAAAAATATGAATATTATACACTTTGGAGAAAGTAAGTATGTTATCATTCATTTATATATATTGATAGACTTGTTGGTTATTAGAGTGCCTTCATTGAATAACATGCTATACAGCTATATAATGCATAATTCATCTGAAAGTAATTTCCTGCAAGTCAACTAAAATAGATTTGTTGAATATTGTTCTATCAGTCAAAGGAAGTAAATTGTGTGTGTGTGTGTGTGTGTGTGTGTGTGTGTGTGTGTGTGCTTGTGTAAGACAGGGAAAAAGGAAAGTACTTCCAGGACACAAGAAATGAACCATTCACTGCAGTACACTAAAATAATCATTTGTTGAATGCTCTCTATATGTCTTATCTGTATGTCTTACTACGCTAAAACATGATTAATTAATCCATTCTCTTTAGAATGATTTGACTAGTCACAGAGTTAGAGCCATGGCATTTTGTCACAAATGCAAAATAAGGATTTTATTAAAGATAAATATACTCATATTTTAACCTAATTAAATGCATATCACTCACAACTAAATGATGATTTTCAAGTTAACATCTTTATTTCACTGATTTGGAGAAAGAGTCTAAGAGGTGAAATAACTATTTTCAATTGGCACAACTCATCATCAGGATCATGACAGATCTGTTTCCTAACTAACTCTATTTACTACCTCTCCTGCAATATCCTGTGTTTGCCAATGTTTAAACCATTCATTTTAAGTAAGAAAAATGTACATGGCTAAAAAAAATATAAACACCATTGTATGGTTCAAACATATTCAATTAGTATTTTAAGTAGATCCAGATTAAAACATAAGCACATAAGCAACCTGTCTATAACATTGAGCTATAGAAAACTGGAAAATCATAAATATGATGCAAACAAATCAGGCTTTCTGCAGTTCACTTTGAGAATGACTGATAAGCTGTAACTTATCCTGCTGTTAGTAAAAAAAAAAAAATTCTTTGACCACATCAACTTATCTCTTGAAAAGTATTTGGCTGTGACTCACCAGTCAACATAGAGTTCCAGGAACAGTGTGCTAAAATTCAGAAACAAGTAGTATAGAATTTTACTGGAAAGATGATTTATATATTATTTTAAAAACTCATTTAACTTATTTGATATACATCCTAAACTATTTTCTTCCCTAAAATATTGCAGCTACAAACTAAAGATTGATTAAATGCAGTTAAATGCATAGACATTAAAGGAGAACAAAAGAATTTCCATTATTTTGAACTAAAATTTGCAGTTATAGCCAGGTAAGTTCTAGCTTCTTTTAGGAAGGGCAAAACACAAGTATAACACAGTTTTGCTTCTCCTTTTCCTTTTCCTTTTCTTTTTTTTCTTTTTTTCTACAGAGTCTCACTATGTAGTTCAGGCTGGTCTCAAACTCAAAGCTATCGTCATGCCTCAACCTTCATAGTGCTGGGATTACAGGTGTGTACAACCTGTAATTATTATTTTTTAAAATTTAAATTATTTATTAATTTAAATTATTCAATTGTTACAAATTTCGTATCTTTATAATAGATAAGAAAAAGAGATCAGCGTATCAACTGTAGCCACAATAACAATCCACAGTTATGCTACAGCTTGTGTTTAGATGTCACCACAAAGCCTCCTGTGATCATAGGTGGGAGCTTTTTCAGACTTGGCTGAATCTAAAGTATTTGATTGATTCATGGTGCAATGCTAGGATTAAGGGTGGCTGATGACTAAATCAGTCCATTGAGTGGTCTGCCACAATTCTAAGCCCAGTAGCCTAGGTAGAATATAAAAGGAACAGAAAGAAGCTGCTACAGTCCTTTTGCTTGTTTTGCTACCTTCTGTCTGCTATGAACTGTTTCTCCCCTGTAGCTTGTCTGCTATGTCACTCTGCCTTGGAGCCAGCTGATTATAGGATTATGATCTGAAACACCTATAAACTGTGAGCTAAATAAACCTTTTCCTCTTAACTTTGGGTTTCAGATATTTTGTCTCAGAAAAAAAAGAAAGAAAAGAAAAATAACTGACAAGTTACAAATTTTAATATGAAATTTTCAATGAAGAACAACTGAAAGCAAAAATATTCTTTGCAATAAGAAAAAGAATCCATTGCCTTGGATGTCTCAATATGAAAATGCCAATTAACTAATTTATTAATTTAGTATGATCCCACTAAAAATACAGGTGATAGGGGAGAGGTTGGGTGCTATTGGAAAGTGAATCCCATGCCTTGTATTTGGCACAGGAAAAGGAAAAGCAATAAGGAAGGATTAGTTTGCCAAAATAATGATGTAAAATACAAACATTTTAATTAAAATGGTATGATACTGATGCGTGAGTAAAGAATAGTACAATAGAACAGAAATCCAGAAATTATTCTGCTGTATGCAGAAATCACAATATGACAGATATGATTTTTAAATCACTAGAGCTATAGTTTTTGCTTTACTTACTTTTTATTAAATGTATTAGGACAAATAGGTAGCTATTTGTGAAAAAATATATTTGATCCATTCTTGAATTAAATAGATCAGAGATCTGAAAATAAACATGAATTACACAGTATAAGAAGAGATACTTCATA
The DNA here is from genome assembly GCA_004027295.1 of Dolichotis patagonum. Lineage (NCBI taxonomy): Eukaryota > Metazoa > Chordata > Mammalia > Rodentia > Caviidae > Dolichotis > Dolichotis patagonum. The sequence continues at coordinate 20,197 of PVJX010030303.1, forward strand.
AACTTCTCTCTGTGTGGCTGAACGGATGTGAATAAAATTTCAGATTCATTGCAAGGAAAGAATAAGTTGGACAACATAAAAGTTTAAAAACTGCATAGCAACAAATAAGAAACCCAAATATCAAAAATAAACTTAAAAGACAAATGAAAAAACTAGTAAAAACATTTTTTCAGTAGATACCACAGAAGGAACTATTATCTGTAATATTCGAATAACTCATAAAAATTGAAGAAAATAAAAGATCCTAGAAAGTAGTTATGAACTGTAAAGTCATAAAATATATAAAAAGAACCTCTTGAACCCATAAAAAGATATTCAACTTCGTTCAAGTTAGGAAAATTCAAATTAAGGTTCTGTCTTGCTTTGGTATCCATAAGAGATCTGTCCTGGGATCTCCACAGACACCAAAATCTGCACATGTTCTGGAAGCATTTCAAAGTGCATCACACACAATCCATGTAATCTTCTTGTACATTCTTTATAGTCTTAAATACAATGAATTCCTTATAGTCTTAAATACAATGAAAACACTATAAATAGTTGTTATGCTATATTACTTGGGAAATAATCACTTGAATATAGTATGAATATGTTCAGTACACATGGAAATTTTAATAATATTTTTGATCCATGATGGGTTGAGTTCATGAATGTGAAACCTATGGATATGGTAGGCCAAATGTACACTGAAATAATATTTCTCACTTGTCAGAGTGGCAAAACATCTTAAGTCTGACACTATCATTATCATCACTAACATTATCATCATCATGATGATAATGTTAGGAAGTTGAAGTTCTCACACATTGTTGCTGAAACACAAAATGATTCAATTTTTATAAGGTGAGACTTAGAAGATTATTTATTCTGACATTCTAGGAATTTACCATAAAGATATGGAATTATATGACATATATATTATTATAAAAATTTAATAGTAAAAAATAGGAGACTATCTAAATATGCAAGAATAAGTAATAAGCCATTAATCAGGAAGTCCAAAGATGGCGGACCAGTAGGTAGCAGGAAAGGGATCCTCTCTGAGAGAGACAGCTCAAATGCCAGAAGAGAACACCCTGCAGAGACCCAAACAGAGAGAGATGGACTCTCACAACCCAGGAAGAAACTAAAGTGCAAAAAATTGCTTGAAAATGAGGTCCTGGGACTACCATAGAGAAGCTAAGATCAGCGAGTACGGTGTCCTCCTCGAGCCATCTGAATTCCTGCCGGAGACCTAACCAACTGATCCATGCTGAAGCAACTGGCTTGAGCTGCTGGAGCATGGAGCTGAACAGCCCTGTGTGCAGCTCTCCGGGACCCAGCCCTGCATGCGACCCACCCAGAGGCACCATGAATTTGCGCCGCAGCCACGCTGAAGTCAGAGGTCAGGGAGCCCAGCAGTTCTTGGGGGCTGGCACCAACATGTGATGAGTAATGGGAATAAGACCCTCCCACGGGAAAGGGGCAAATGATTGGACGACATGTTGGATTTGGGCAGGAGAGCCTTAACTCCATAAGGAAGTGGCTTCAGTTGGTTGCTCCCCTCACTGAGTGGATTGGTGGAATCTGCTTGGACTGGGCCATGCCCCTGGCCGGGACCCAGTCAGTCGCTACAAATTAATTCCCTGAGATTGGCGCACATTGATGCAGTGAAGGCCTGCAAAGGTTGACTCGCCTGGAGGGGAGGAGCCAGTGCATACTGCCCATGGTTGAACTTTAATCTCTGATAGCTGACTGAAAAGGGCAAAAGCTCCTAGCTTGTGCCCTCTAGAGGAGCCTTAACCAACAAGAAAAGGGGCTGGGAATTACACTGTACACTTGTATGGAAGGAACCAAAAACATGATGAAAGGGAGAAATAAGAAAAAAAACCCAGCCCCCAACCCTGAGAACATTGATCCAGGAGAGGTAAATACAAAAGAGATTGAGGGCAGCAAAAATGCAACATCAAACACAGCATTAG
>PVJX010030304.1:0-22149 GCA_004027295.1 Dolichotis patagonum
TGAGAAGAATGAGAGACACTATGACAGCCATTCTTGGCTTCCCTAATGTCTGGTCTTGAAGACTTGAAATGCCCTCCTCATCCTGCTCAGATCAATTCCATACAAGGTTGTTTCATGTGAATTCCCTGTATGTGACAATATGGACAACTATTTGGACCAAAACAAGAGTCAATATGATAGAGTGAATATCTCCGATTGTGTAGTTTTGAAATTTATGTCTCTTACATTGCTTTCTTGTGATCCACTTTGTTCTGTTTTATTGTGTTTAATTTTACCCTTTTGATATTTTGCATGTATATTTGCATGGGTAAGACGGATGACCATATCGCTGTTTTTGTCAGATTGTGGAGCAGAACTGTTGACAGTCTCACTGTTTGAATGTCTACTTTACATGTTTTAGCTTTGTAAATTGAACAACTGTTTCCAAGAAGTCAGTATGTAATTTGTCAAGCAATAATTTTTTTAGGTTTTTTTGTTGTTGTTCTTTTCCTTTTTTCCTTGGAATACTGTATTGATGCTACCCTTTGTTCTGTTTTGTTTTGTTTTGTTTTCTCTTTAAATAAAATTATTAAAAAAAACACTACCCACTACATTATGGTTTGTCTCTGAGATCTGTGAATGCTTTCCACAACAGCTCTACTTCCTCCTCGTGCCCTGGTCTGTCCTGTTCTGTTTCCTCTCCTTCAGACAGTAATGCCTACCTGCCCTCACTGCTTCAACTATAACTTCAGCACAAACAATTCTGGCCAAAGTTCCTGTGTAGCATCTGTTTCTTTCTTTTGCAGCATACTCTTAAAAGACAGACACAGTAAAACTTAAACTAATGTAATTCCTACAACATTCAAATGTAAGTTAATGGAAACATCAACATAAATTTGTTATATAGCTTTGAAACATTTTTTTCCCAGCCTCAAAGCAGTAAGGAATAATAGTTCTGTTCATAAAAATTCATATTGTAAAACAGCAAAGGAAGTATGCAAAAACTATTGTACTTCTTCAGAATTACTTACTCTTGGATAAGGAAGCCCACTGGTAGTATTGAAAGCTGGCAAAAGTTTGTAACCCAACTGCTTTGCCATTTGGAGAAGTTCATCGTTGTACCATTGCATGTATTCACCTTTTTCTTTCAGCATAATTGCCAGTGAGTGTCCACCCAAAAGACCTCTATAATCACAGAGATAACGCATAATCCATATCTTCATTGGTTAAAAGTTACTACCTTAAAAAGTGTATTTTGCTATCAACAATTTAGCAGATATAAGGGAGGACTACAGAAGAACTTAATTCTTTGCTGACTAGCATTTATGGCAAACTACCATAATGCACAGCTAAAATACTTTATAAATCAAATGCTCTATGTTGTAAAATGTCTGGCATTAGTAAATAACTTAAATTTGCTTAAAACAAAGAGTATCATAGGCATCACATTTCTTTTAACACACATGATATATCAATTTTAACAAATGCAATTGTATCACCATGAAATCTTTAACTCTCACTCTATTATAAACAATAAACTGAAAAGTTAAATAACTTTTTTATATTTAATCAAAGTGAAGACTTATTGTGATGAAAAGAAATGATTTGCAATATCACAAAAGTAATCATTAATATAAAAATTTACCAATACTGAAATGAGTAACATATCTTCTAATTTCACATTTTTAAAACATCTCAAATTGTTTAGTTGAGAGGCAATCTTATAAATTCAGTTTCATTTGGTTTCTCTACAGAGATACCTTGCCTAAAGTTAGCAAACTATGTTAAGCTCATGAAAAAGCTATGATGAAATAATATAACAAATGTTAATCCTTACACAGGCATTATCTTGATTTGCATCTACAACTACAAGATGTGATCTAAAAATACAGTGAATGTTTAAACTAAAAGATACATGTATTATAGTAAAAGATGCATTGCCATTAATTCTTAACACAATAGTCCTCTCTTGCCTCAAACAGACTTATCTTATTGTCCTTCCCATTTTCTGAATCAGTTCTGGAAGTTCTCTTTAGCAAATATCTTTAGTTGTACTGTTATGATTGTCTTGATCACCTAAGTCAATGCAAAAGATTTACTTTTCACGGTCATTTTGACTTTGGGGAAGAGTCAGAAATTACATAGTGCTAGCTCCAGTGAATAAGGTGGATCAGAACACACCATAATTTTTTAGCACTCTTTCTCCTTTCCATTGGATGGCACTTGGTAGCACCATTCACTGTATTTTTTATCACAACTTGTAAAGACAGTTGTATTTCCAAAGCCCTTTGTTATCATGTAAAGACACAGCTTCATAATACCCCAAATTTTATCTTTTAAACATAAGAAACTTACTGCCTTCAAGAACTAAATAGTAGGGCCGGGGATTTAGCTCAGTGGCTTAAGCGCCTGCCTGGCAAGCGCGAGGTCATGAGTTCGATCCCCGGTACAAAAAAAAAAAAAACTAAATAGTATATCCTAAGTTTTTGTTATTAAAATTATAACTAAAGTGTTTTACTTACATACTTACCCAAGAACTCTGATGTTTGTTTCAAAGACAGATACAACTACATCATTATCTAAATTAACATCTCTTAAAACTTTTCTCACTGCATCTTCAAATTCTTTAGTTTTATTTAATACCTAGGAGAAGAAAATTACAAAATAAAGTTCTTACTACGAAGTCAAGGAGAAATATCAGAATGAGCTACTGAAACCAACTTAGTTATACTTCAAGGCTCAAACAAAGTAACCAACACAATAATGTATTCTTTACACATAAAAATGTGATATCTAAACTGAAAAAAAGTACATCTTTCTACACTTTAGTTAGCCCTTTATATACTTCTGTGTTTTAGATACAATAAAGTGTCTTTAGCACTTTAAAACAATCAACAAAGGAATTGATACACATGATTTCTCTTATAAGAGAAACACAAAATAAAAATAAAGAGTAAAATAAAAGATAAATGATAGGAAGTAGGGAGATAGCTGCTCCTCAAAGGCAAAAGAGATGAAGAGATAGAGGGAGGAGGAGGGAAGAGAAGGAAAGAGCAAGAAAAAAGGAATGAAATGAAAGTGTGTTATGTATGTGTCCCAATGCCCCACAAGGAATGTAAATGTTATGTATTACTGACATGTACTAATAAAATAAAATTTTTAAAAATTGATACATATTTGAGCTTCTCCAAGCCAAAAATCCAAAATCCAATCAGCTCTAAAAGCTGAAATGCTCTAAACATTCTGAAATCCAAATGCTCCAAATTTTGCCCCAAAACATGAAATTTTGGGAGTTTTGATTATCATGCAAATATTACTCAAAATGTTCCAGATTTTGAAGCATTTCAAATTTCAGATTTTTGGATTCAGGATGTTCAACCTCTATGACAAAGTTTCAAAATACAAAAAAATTCTGAAATCTTGGGACTTCTAGTCCTAAGCACTGTAGAAAAGATAAAAACAAACAAAAACCCATGATATAAAGTTACTTGAAATGAGTTCTCCTGGGGTTTGATTTACAAATCAAAACAAAACAATCATCCTGTTCACCAAGCACTAACTATATTGCTTAGTCTCAAAAGAAAGCTGTCTTCAGCTGACTGACCTGCCAGCTTTACTGCATGCATGTCCCATTCTCTAAAGAGGCAGCGCTAACAGTGTTACTATAGTTAAGAGAACAGCACGTGTGAGAACCTGCACTTAATCCCCAGCACTGGGGGAAAAAAAAAACTCCTGTTTCAGTTCTGGTTCTTTCATTACTTGTATGATCCAAGTGACCCAAAACAAGTTACTTTGATCTCTGAGCCTGTTCTTTCATTAAAAAAACAAAAAACTCTTTTAAGATTACTTTCTTAAATGAGGTAATACATATAAAATACTTTTAGCAGAGTATCTGACTTAATAAGTGCTTAATATCAAGTGTTTAATATCACACAAGTCTAGAATCCTAACTAAACTAAAAACTGAATTCTTAAAATGAACTCCATGACGGGGTCACCACCATTACAGAGGCTGCTTCAATTTTCCAGTCTAAATTAGATGTTATGTAAAAGACTAGATACATGAAAAAAAAAAAAAAACTTCACTTGACTAGCCTTTTAGTCTGATAATATTTTGCAGTATTCTTTTTACTTGATCTGATATTTTTACTAAGACTTCTGATATAGTTATAAAATATTCCCTAAGGATATATACAGAAAATTCAAGAAAAGTTAAAAGTTAGGGAGCTCCTGAGTAATATATAATAGGAAATCTGATTTTAAATTCACTGCCTTTTCTTCTCAATCTCAAAATCCATACAGGCTAGGGATTTAGCTCAGCAGCAAAAGTGCCTGCCTTGTAAGCACACCGTCCTGAGTTCGATCCCTGTACCGATTAAAAAAAAAAGGCTATAGAAAATCCATGCAAATTTTGAAGCAACAAATGCAGATACATATGGTCCTCATACTACTTTTCCAATCCTTCAAACCAGTGCTTTTTAATATCACTTTGTTAACTTTATTTTTTTCCTTAGTCTGTCTCTTGAGAAATTTTCCCTCTTAAGTTTATATTCAAACTTCCTTCCACATATATTCTTTAAGGTCTGTGCCACTTCTTGAACTGAAAAAAAAAAAGCCTTTTTTCCAAAATCAAAACAATGAAGAATAGTACCAGTATCCTTTGCTCCTAAAAAGAGCAAAAGTTGTCAGTTATCTTTGTATAACATTAGCTAGAAAATTTATTCTAATAGCTCCATTATTTAGTGAGTTTCTTAGACTTCTAGCTGAAAAAGGATAAATCCAGGTCTCATCTCTTCCCATATTATATATAATTTGTTTTGATTTTTTCCCGAGATTTCATGGTAATGTTGAATTCAGGGGTACACCCAACATTTTAGTGCATGACTCCGTAACAATCAATCAAAACTCAATGGCTGATTTTTGGAACTGTTTAAGTTTGAACACCAAACTATAGGAATAGAAATTCCACTTACATGGTGTGTGACCAAAATAAAAATGACAAGATTATATGCCCTGCTACAAGTAATAAATCCTATTAATATTTTCTAATTGCTAAATCACAAAATGAAAAATTACAAAGACAAAGTTAGCTATAAATATTAATACTTGTACTAACAAAATATAAAAAATAACATTCCTTCCCAATATCAAAAAAACTTTCAAAGTGCTTTAATTTTGCTCTGATTCTTCCATTTAAATTCAAAAGAAAATCTTTAAGATAATGATAAAAAATTCAAAATAAATTTATACAGTTCAAGGTTATAATGATACATGAGTTGCTTTGCTTATTGCCACTTAATAAGAGTAAAACTTAAAGATTTATAAAGTATTTGAAAATATTTGTAATAGTTTACTGATCTTTACTCTAGTTCCTTCAAAGTTAGCTTCAATAAATAGATATTATTTGATTCTGAACCAGAGATTAGTAAGAAATAATACAATTAGCAGGGACGACTGTGTATTGTAGAAGTGAAAACAGGGGCCCGGAGAAGTTGAATAATTCAGTCAAAGTCACACATATCAATATCGTGTGACCACCTCTTGTTCCTCCCTGCTATAAGGAGCAATACAAATTGTCAGACTTATTACTTACAGTGTGGCACCACTAGGCATCCAGCAGGTATACAGACTCTTGGGTCCCACCTTGGAACCAGTGGGTTAGAATCTATGTTTTAGCAGGTTTCCAAGATGACTTAGATATACTGAAGCTTTAAAAGTCCTTCATCAGATTCTCTTCCAGACCTTGAGTTGAGGCCTCATATTTGGCACTTTAACAAGCTCCCAGGGAAGCTCATGACCTGTCCCATCCACCACACTGGAAGATGTAGGCTCCACAAACAGAACGCCCCACCCCCAACTCTGGGAAGCTGGCAACACAAATAAACAAGAAGCCTGGAGAAGTCATTAGAGGCCTAGCAATCACAGCAGTGGACACAGGAGGGCCTAGAGTGCTGTGACACCGTGGAGGATGGGGGAAAACTCAGTAGAAGCTCATGCCAGGGACCACAACCATGTACTCCTGAGCTGAGCACAGGTTTGGCCATGCAGACTTCTGAAGAATCTGTGATCTCCCCTGACTGCCCTTCAGTCAACTCTGTCCCACTTTTTCAAAAGAAAAGACAAATATATTTTCTCACATTAGCTTTTGAGATGATTGATTTAAAAGCAATAAAAAGCATGCATATAAAGAGTACTGCATCATTGTATAATAATTCAAAAATATTAGCATATGTCAGAATACCCTAGAAGCTTGTTTGCAAACAAGCTGCTAGGCCCCTTTCCCAGAGTCTGATTCAGTATGTCTGGAATAAAGTTGAATAATCTGTACTTCTGAATAGATCCTAGCTAATATTAATGCTATCAGTCCAGAAATCTTTAGAACCAGTGCTGAAGTATTTAATAGGAATAGCCTGAACAATGTAATCTTCTTTAAAATAACTAACGGCTGGCTTCCCAATCAGACAGAACAACAGATTTCTAAAAGTAGGAAGTTTATTTAGCATGGAACCACTTTCTTCATTTACAATGATTATTTTACAAAACATATATGATATCTGAAGTCCAAGTTTATGAAAATCAATTAGGCATTTATAGAGAAATGATGGAGAACCCATGATGTAGAAAAGTGCAGTTAGATGACAGAATGGGAAAGGCAGGATTAGTGCCCCTATGGTCTACCCAAGCACTGTTTCTGCTCATCTACTCAGTCTAACCAAAGCAGACCTGATGTGAATTACCCAGCAACCATTACCAGTAAGTAACACCACTTAGATTCTCCCAGGTAATCACTTGTGCCTTCAGGATATTTTGTCCTTTTTTCTCCCCTATTATCTACAGAAAACTTAGAATCACAAACCAAAAGTAAAACATATAAACTGGGCATAGCAGTGCACTCTTGCGATCCCAGCAATAGGGAGCCTGAGCCAAGGGGATCACAGTGAGTTCAAGGTCAGCCCAGGCTACATAGTGAGTTCAAGGCCAACCTGAACTACATAGCAAGACCCTACCTCAAAAAACCAAAACAAACCAAAAAAAATAAAAACATACAGTATTTTTTTTTCATAGTTATTACAAGGTAGCTCACACATTTCATTATTCTCTGAAAAATGAGGCTTTGACTTTCAAAATTCTGATCCAGCCAAAAATATGTAAACAGCCCAGTGTAGTGGCTCACGCCTGTAATCTCAGCACACAGGAGGCTGAGGCGAAGAACTGCCGGGAATTTGAGATCAGTCTGGTACAGGTAGATAGTGAGTTTAAGGATGGGGTGAACTATATAGCAAGACCCAGTCTCCAAAAAAAAGTCTAAGCAACCAAAGTTTTCTCAATCACCGCTTCATTTTAAAGCTAAAGCAAAACTTTAGAAGTGTAAATAATAATACTGAGCCTCATCCAGAGCAGTTAAACTGAATAATTTGGCACTTGGACAGCAATTTTTTTTTAAACATCACAGGTGATCTTCCTAAACTGCTATTAGATTTGTGAAACTTTGTTCTAAAACTGGCACAGTGAAAAAAGAATATAGAAACAGTACCAGGAAGTAAAACCTGATTCTGAAAATTTTTCTGTTAACCCAGAATTTTTTCTTAAATTTTAACTAGTATACAGGACATTAATTTAAAGTTAAGAATTATGCTTTAGGGAAAATCCTTAAACAAGCCTACTTTTATATTCTAAATATCTAAAAGTAAAACTCTAGGAAGAGATAGTATATTTAGACATCATGACATCTGGAACTCAACCTACCCCTTGTGTCATCATGAACATTTCTGAAACAGAATTAACCAAAATTAATTTCTGCATTATACGAGGTTGAAAAAGAAAGCCAAGAGGTCATCAACTGGTGCTAAAAATCACTGCTGGAAAAAATAAATCTTCACTTATCAGTAGTTTCAAAAGATTATAGTTTAATAATTTCAGTATTACTGCAGCATGTCATATTGCACAAAAATACTAACGGCATTTTCCAAAATTACTTTCTTCTGATTCCAACCATCCTTTTATAAAAGTGGGAAGAGGGACCTTCCTGAATAAAATGTAATTACAGAACCTGGTATCACCATAAATTGTTTGGGTATCTTCATTAATGGACAAAATTTCACTTGATTATCAGTTTACATCATCACCTCAACCAAGATTTATTTAGAAGCAGATCTACACATTTTAAATTCTTAAGTCTTCCATTTCATACTTATTATGTTGATTAAATTTATAATACTTGAGTGTGCATATTATGATATTTATAAAATAAGTAAATCCAAGAAGAATCAAACCTACCACAAGAGTATCCAAAGAATCAATCAGTGTCAGGGAAAATCTAAGAAAAAAGTATAACGAGACACAAAATTTAAAATTCTAAATATTTTATCCATAAATATTTAAGCTGACTTATTACATCCGATTGACTGGTTCTTTCTATTAACTAGCAGTTACATGTACCTAAAGTACAATGTAACCTATAAAACACAAAAGGAATCCAAAAAGCCGTAACATTCTATATCTTTGAAGATGCATAAAAACATTCATTAGTTCTTTTTGAAATAATACTAAAGCAGTAAAACTTCATCACATGTTAATGACTTTACATACATTTTTAAATTTACGCATATTTTAAGTTACTCCAGATTAACAAACTAACTTTTTCTCTGACCTAATGAGTAAACTGATTATTTTTTGCAAAAGACAATAAAAAGGAATAAAGAAGCTTAACACAATGCTTAAAGCAGTCTTTAAAATTTAGCCAGCGCCGAGGAATATGACTGCAAATTGCCTCTAAGAAGCCTAGCAGTTGGTACTCTGAAATGCCACACCACGGTTATACTCACTTTCCCAAGGCATCATCCACGTCACCCCGACTTGGCTCTTGGCCCCTAACACGACCTCTGCAGGTTAAAGGCATGAGTTCATCCGCTGGGTAAGCATGTTCCTACAAAGAAAACCTCTATAAGTTACTAAGGAAGACAAGAGAAAGTACATGTCATGTACAGCGTATGATCTTTTCATAGTTTAAAAATAAAGTAAAATGAAGGTCAGTCAAAAGTTACACTATATATGGCAAATTTAAAAACTTAATCACAAATTCAGTGCATGCTTGGAGAAATTCAAAAAGTACCAAAAAAATCTTTTTTTTGGTTCCAGGACCTCATGCTTGCCAGGTAGGCACTGTGCCATTAAGCTATATCCCTGGCCATCAAAAATTTATTTTAAAAATTGATAATCTGATATCCCTCCCCTAATCTCACTCCCCAGAAGTTACATGTATCCATATACATTCAAATATATGCACATATATCATTTAAAATTTTTAATTACAAAAAGATGCTCATGCTATAGGGAAACATTGCTCTAAAATTCTAAATTACTGCAATTACAGAGTTTTTCACACTAGAATGTTATAGGCCTACTTTATAACTGCAAAGTGATAATCTGATATTAGGTAATATTGAGTAGTTATAGTCTAAGCACAATTCTATAAACTTTATTATTTAATTATTACAAGAACTCTCTGAAATACCTTCATTTCACAGATGAGAAAACTGAGGCCCAGAGAAATTAAGTAAGTATGGCTCATATAACTAGCAAGCGATGGATTTAGAATTCTAGGTGAGGTAACCTAACACCAGAGGCCTATATCCTTAAAAGTACCTCCTCCTCACAGTATTCCACATTATGAATATGCTAAAATTTATTCAGTTCTCTATTGATGAACTTTAACATTGATTTCAATTTTTCACCATATAGATAATAGACAATGCAGCAATAAACAACCAAGTGTGTGTATGTATACATATATATGTATATGTATATGTATATGTATATGTATATGTATATGTATATATAATCTTCTGTACAACTATGTGCCTAGCACACATTCCTTGTTAACAACCACGTATGTCCCTGTGACTAGGCTGCTAACTGAATTCATTGCTAAATGAGGAATTGTGTATGGTATGTACATTACAATATCCAGAACAAATGGTCAAAATAAACTCCAACTTGATGACTTTTTTATCTGTATACCTCTTACATGCAGTACTATAACACATAACAGAACATAAAACTATAGTACTGTCCTGTACAATCATCAAAAAATACAGCACTATATAAACAAGGTACACTGTACAAAAAAGACATTAAGGCTCTCTAAACAAAATCTAGAGAACTGTACCCCTCAAAAAATGATGGATTATGCATCCAAATAGTGTACCTCAATTGTAAATCCAAACAGCAGTTAAACAGGTAGGTCATTAAACAAGGAGTATCTGTATAAATCTTTTGTATATATGCTACTGTATCTATGGATTACTTAAAAACAGATCTATAGGTCAAAAGGATAGATAATTTTTGATCAATACTACCAAACTTACAATTTATTATACTCTTACTAATGCAAGAGATGATCAATGTTTTCCACTTTGCCAATTTCCTGGATTTTAACAGAAAATGTTATTCAAGCTTCAGTATTAATAAGGAGAAGCATCCTTCTGTATTTGTCATTGCTATTACTTTTCTGAAATGTCTGTTTATATCCATTTTTTTGTTTGCTGTTGTTTTGCCAAAATATACTTCTTATAATTTTATTACAGACAGTAAATATTTCTCATGTCTTCTGTTTGACTTTTGATTTTATTTATGGTGCTTTCACCTTAAACTTTAAATCTGTAGTTAAATTTGTCAGTCTCTTTCCAGAAACCTCATTATGGTTTCTGAATTTCAGGCATGCTTTTCAAAGCTACCTCTGGCCTCTCAAAATAGTATTTGTATAATTTTTTAAATTTTGTACATTTAGAGATTTACTCCACCTGGAATTGACTGTAATTGTTTATAATGTGAAATAGGGGTTTAATGACATTTGTTCCCCCCAAGTAGCTAATTTTTCAAATGCCACTTTAAAAAGAATCTATTCTTTCCCTAATTGCTTGAAATACTACTTTTTTGTTCCAAATTGTCCACAAACATACATTTCTGTATCCTCTATTTTATTTTACAGTCCTAGCTGCCCATTCCTATTTCAAAACTATTACCTTAATTACTCTATTCTGCAACATGCTTTTCAACATTTATTCTGTATAACTTTTAAATTTCCTTCAAATGCCACTGAACTGGTATTTTTACAAACTGACTCACCCCACCTAGAAATATATTGATTCAAATCTTCTTCTGGGAATTTAGTTTCTTCATACAGTTCTCTCATATCTCTTAATATTTATGAATAGGTACTTCACAGTTCAGATTATTGGGATTTTTTAGAAGAATGACTATGCCAGTTAATATTTAATCTAGATGGTAAAAAAATACATGCAGAAATCTTTCCTACTCATATAAAAACAATAAAATACTGAATACATATTTTAACATAATATTTAATACACAGGTGAGCTTGAAAAGAAAGAAATTTTAAAGTACCAAAGCAGAAAGATAAAGCTGCACTAACCACAACAGAGATATTAGAAATAAAGATAGGCTTCAGTGACAGTTATGATAACAGCCGATAGAGTTGAGAGTTGGTGCTTTGGCCTTGTACACATGGCCATAAACCAGAACAACACTCTTTTAACTTGGGTAACTGCTTCTGTGGAATTGGACTGGAATATTCCCCCTTGCTGGTCATGGATCTTAACAGAAAGGACAGAAACAAGAAAGACCTATAGAACTATTTCTTCATCAAGGGGGAGTCTCTGAAACCTCAATAAAATATGATTATGAGAAGCATTTCCAGGTTAAATTCCTAACTACACGTTTCAATTTAGGTAACATTCATTAACTCCCTGACAAGCACAGAATTAACATACTCATACTTTTTCCTACTTGATTTAGGACTTTTGTCTATTATGCTATTTCAGTTTTCTCCTTGCCTAGTCTTGCTATTTACATGTTTCAATTACTATTAACTTAGTTAAATAACGTCCGTTATCCTGCCGTATTAACTATGAGATATTGTATGAACTACAATATATGATGCTAGTTCTTCAGTCCACAAATCACTACATAAATGCTCATCATGATCAGTAATCATACTACTTCTTTCAAATTCTGTAAGTGACTGAACACTACATACATAAATATATTCATGCACACATGAACATAGCCATAAACATGTTTTTCAGTTGACACATAGCAAGTATGTCATGTGCCTTGTCACCCAGAATCATCCTACATGACAGTTTATAAAAATGGATAGCAAAAAGGGAATTAGCCAACAACAATGAAAGTTCAGCAAAAAAAAAAAAAAAAAGAAAAGAAAGAAAGAAAGATGAGAATGTTGGAAATGAAATTCAAATTAAACACTGTATTAATCAGCTTTCCTGTTACAATACAATACCCTAAACGCACAACTTAAAGGAGAAGAGGTTTAATTTGGCTGTGTTTCAGGGGAATTCGATCCATGCTAAGCTGCTCTAAGGTAGGAACATAATGGTGAAAGGGCATGGTGGAACAAAGCTGCTTAGTACATGGTTAGGAAGCAAAGAAAGGCAAACCATGCCATGTTCTGAGGATGGACCAGGGACCATGCATAACAAATACTCAAAAACATGGCTCCAGGACACACCCAGACAGAGTGAAGTGCTCTCCACCAAGCCCCTCCATGCACCCATGCACCTCATTGGTTGGTACCCCATCCTAACCAGACAAACACAAAAGGGGTTTGGAAGAAATGACTGACCTAGGAATGTTACCACTGCCACCATTCAAAAATATCCATAGATGTGTAGCCAGGGAAATTAGTGAAGGCCAAATTACTGACATAAATTTACAAAATGGTTTTGTGACATAAAAAATATCACAGGGAAAGTGATCTCTGACTAAAACCTTCCTATTGAAAAGAACTTCTAAGAAAAATTCATGACACTAAAAGAGTGAAGTATAAAATGTTTGAAATTGATCCAATTATGGAAATAAGTATGACAATTTATACAATGAGAAGTCAGCAAGCAAGAACATTGTTCAAACTACTTTCAATGAGTTTTTTTCCAAAGAAAAATACCATTTTTCTGTTTTTAAAATATTTTAAATGATAGCACAGTTTTGCTATTTTTCCATTTCTTCCTATATCAGAAAAATAATAATAATTTGACAAAGATATTGATTTGTTTTCTGGTGCTGGGGATCAAACCCAGGGATTTATGCATGCAAGGCAAGAACTCTACCACTAAGTCACATCCCCAGCCCCAAGATTTTGATTTTTAAAGGTTTATAACATTTGCATTCTGGCCTAGAACCATAATTACCAGAGTTGCTAGTGTTAGAATTCTACTTAAAGAAGATAATACACACCAGTGTTCCATGGCTTTTCCCTTCCTGCTTTGGTTTTGATTTTGGTTTTCTTCAAATACTGATGATTGGACACAGGGCCTTCACACTGAGCTAGCCTCTCCACTTTTTAACTTTTTAATTTTAGACACAGAGGTTCCCTAAGTCATTATGTTACCCAAACTGGCTCAAATTTGCAATCTCCTGCCTCATGTCCCAGAGAGCTGGGAGTGCAATGCCACACCTGGCTCTGTAGTTTTAATTTGATTCTTCTTTTTTTTTTTTTTTTTTTTTTTTTTGTACTGGGGATCGAACTCACGACCTTGTGCTTGTCAGGCAGGCATTTATGCCACTGAGCTAAATCCCCAACCCTGATTCTTCTCTTAGATGCCTGGTATCCTCAGGTAATTTATTCTTATTTGTTTTTAAGACGGGTATCTGGTATCCCTGGTTTAGGCTGCTTGTTGCCTTACTTATATTGTAAGTATAATCTGAATTATAGGAATAATCTGAATAGTTATGAAATGCTTAAGACATTTTCTTTTCTTCAGAAGTTTAAAGATATAGTTCTATACTGTTAATGCATTCATCGAGTATTGCTATGGCAAAGTTTCTAAGACTAGCCTGATCTTTTATGTATATATGAATTGTTTTTATTACTCAAATGTTCACATGATTCTTAATTCTTAATTATGATGTTTCTTAATTCTTGAAGTTTAACAAAAGTATACCTAGGTACATGTTTAACTCTCTACTTAATTATCTACATTCCAAACTCATAGTACATTAGTTGAAGAAAAGGCTAAGGCAGAAAGACTGAAGTTCAAAGTCAGCTGAGCAACTCAGTGAGCCTCTGCTTTAAAAACAAAAAAAAAAATTTTAAGAGGCTCTGGGTTTAGTGCCCACTATCCCATCTGCCTCTGCCACAAAAAGAAGAAAGAAAGAAAAAAAATATTATAGAGATCAGGAACCCTAAAAATATGGTCAAAAGAAAGAGAAACATAAAAAGAAAAACAACCAAAACTTTTAACTCAGGCTAAAGAATAAAAAACCTACTGAAGCCTGCAGCCCTTTCGTAGTTAGAAAAATTGAGTGCTCTCCATAGTGATTCATTCCCTGAGGGGAAGATTCCAGGAAACAAATGTTTTGATATAATTAGAATCCACACGGAGCTACCAAATTGTGAGTTCAACATAGTCTTTTGTTATTTTAATAATGCATTTTCAGCATAAATTCTGAATTATTTTTACATTTCAGTAACAAAGTCCTAAACAGTTTTTCATATGTCAATTCCAGAACTGATTTATCAGAACACACATAATTTTTTATTCTTTTACAGCTTCATATTTAACACATGAAAGTTACACTTAGAAATGATGAAAGGAAAATTGTTTGAAGTTGCTGATGAAAGATACTTTATAAAAAAGATCATTCAAATGTTAATTTGGTTGCAAAGTTTCTTACTATTTTAAACTACTACTTTAAAAACCTCATACTAGTATTTTACTGTTTTATAAAACAATACATAAGTATGTCTGAAACTAAATATGAATTCAAACTCTAAATTAAATAAGAAAACTCAAATCCTGAACTTACTTAGATAATAAAAATATTGGTAGCAATTGCAAAGCACAATAATTAAATAAAGGAGCTGTAAAACAGGTGTAACTATACTTCATGTGCCTCTGTCTCAAGATTAAGGATAAAAATAAAACCACAGCCCTTCTCTGGGTTAACCACAAGGCAAACTAGAGAAGGTTTGCATAAATCCAGAGGAATGCATACGTGTCAAGTAAACAGCCTGAGTAAACGTCAAATACCTTGGCTAACGTGGCAAACAAACAGCCTTACTTGGCCTCAAACATCCTGGTTATGTGACCACTAGTAGTATTTCTTCACAATGGGCTGGTGCATAAGGGATAACTAACTTATATGGATACAATCTGGAGCCATGAAAATATTTAATTATCACTCAGAAATAAAGCTCAGGTGATAAAAGTGCCCTGTGAAAATAAGTAAAATATGCACTTAGCTAAAATCAAAGGAGCAAAAATAAATTTTTTAAAATGTAGATTCTCCACATCAAACTGTAAATTTACTATGTCTTTGAAATAACACAATCTCTCCTAAAAAAGTCAAGTCAAAGCAGCATCAAAAATCTACTTTTTAGTAAAACCCATTTGAACACTAGATTTTAGGAAATGATTTCATGCTACTAAAAATAATAATTAAAAACTCATTAATATAATATATATTATTGGAAATATAAAATGTAGTTATATTTTAAATATTTTATTCTAGATCCCATATTAAACATCTTCCTCCTTCAATAAAAAAAAAATAGCAAATTTATAGTCTAATACAGCTAGAAGCCAGCTGGTTACAATCCTTAATTCAAGTCCTTAAGAATCATCTGGACTTTGCCCTCTCCTCCCATCTGTCTCTTCATCCCGTGATCCATTTGATCAGCCCCCTGAAGACAATACATAAATGCTAAACCCCAACATGACTTCTATTCAAGAGCCCTGAGAATAGTTCTCTGGAAACAATCCCTGACTGTTGTCCCCCTACACTGACCCTTGTCAGCTTAAAGCGGCCAGATTACATCTTCAACCCTTCTCTCCCAACCACAGCTAGGAATACTTGAGGGGAAGAAGGCGCAGAAAACAGTTTAGTTAGCTTATAAGTAAGGCAGCTGGCCAGGAGAAGGGCCTGAGGTAAGAGTTAGGCGATCAGCCATATTGATAAGAACTAATGTAAGAATACACAGTGAATTAGGACTTTGGACCATGGATGAACTTCTCAGGCAACAGGAAATGCAGCCCTCTTCCTGCTAAAAGGAGCTACAGCCACTCCCTACTATGCCTCTGAGTTCTGAGGACCAGAAAATACAAAATAACCAGGTTTTTTTCCTCTAAAATCCAAGTTTCCATTAGACTTTATATGTAGAAGAACTGAGTTAAAAGAGCCTTGTTTTAAATGTGCAGAGCCACCTGTGATAGGTGGCCACTAAATGCAGTTCCTGTGCTCTGCTTGTCTATAATTAGAGCTCTGGGTCAAGGGGCCATGCACGCACACTCAGGACCCCTCCTAGATATCCAGGTGCTATTATTTCCAATAAAGACTCTCTTGACTTCAAAACAAATCTTTTTCCTTTTCCCTAACATAAAAACAACAAGTTTGGTAACCCACGTACCATATAATAACATAGCTACATTTATTGCACCTGTACAAATTACCAGTTGTCTTTTCACTACCCATACCAAATTTTCCTACTCTCCTTTATTCTTCATTTATATTCATTTATTAAACTATTTTTCAAATGTTAGGATTCCACTTATTTTAGTTTATCGTGCTCTTTTCTCAAAATGAACATTTCTTGTTCTTTTAGGCATCATATTTTATAAAATGTTTCTTGGTGCTGAAGCGAAACAAGTAGTAAAAATGCAGTCATCTCATATGATTTTAAATTAGTCACTACCAAGGACTGTATTAATATTTTAAGTCTGTACTCAAAAGTTACATGAGAACAAAAGTTTTCAAATTCTTCAATGTATCTTAGTCAACCTGGTTTTAGGTAACAAAACTGATGCAATAATGTTATATGGGATAAATAATAAATGATAATGTTATGATGAAATAAAGTCTTGCTACTGATTTTTAAAAATTACAGCAACAGATACAGAAAAAGCATCTGTCAAGATTCAATATTTTTTCATGATTTAAATATATATATACATGCTCCGCAAACTAGGAACAGAAGAGAATTTTACCTAGTTAAAAAAAAAAATCCTCAAAAAGGCAGCCTCATACTCAATAGTGAAAAACTAATAGCTTTCTCCCTAAAATTAAGACCAAGGCAAGAATATTAACATTTCTTTTCAACACAATATTGGAAGCCCTAGCCACTGCCATAAGGCAAGAAAAACACATTATAAAGGAGATATACAGATGGGAAAACAAGTACAAGTGTTTGCAGATGACATAACAATCATAAGAAAAATCCTCAGGGATTTTTTAAAACAGGTTACTAGAAATAAATGATTTTAGCAAGATTGTAGGCTATAAGGCTAATAGACAAAAAGTTATTAATGAATTTAATCACAATTTAAAACATCCATGCTTCAAAAATAACTGTTAAAGAAAATTAAAAGCCATAGAAAAGACTGGGAGAATGTATCTACCAAACATATATGTGTTAAAGAACTAATATCTAAAATATACAGTAACTTTTATAGCTCAGCAATAACAGAATAAACAACTTGATATTAAAATGGAAAAAATTTTGAACAGATGCTTCATCCAAAAAGATATACAAATAGGAAATAAGCACATGAGATGATTTTCAATGTCATTAGTCATTAATAAAAATCAAATTAAAGTCACAATGAAATATCACTACACACCCACTAGCATGGCTAAAATTAAAAAAGACTGAAAATACCAACTGAGAAGATATACAGTAACTAAAACTTACATAATGCTGGTGGAGAACACAAAATGTTGCAGTCATGTTAGACATGTATGGCACTTTCATACAGTTAAACTTAACATTTACCATATGACACAGTGGTCCCATTTTTAAGTGGAAAATATTTGAAAATGTATGTGCACATAAACACTAGCACTCACAAGTTTGTAGCAGCTTTAATAATAATCAATGACAAAAAACAAATAGTAAATGAATAAATTGTATTCTACCAAATCAACTAAACACTATTAATCAATAAATAGAAGCTCTATACTTTACCTACAACATGGATAAATCTCAAAAGCATCATGTTAAATGAACTAATTAAATTAAAAGACTACATATTGTATAATGCTGTCTATATTGAAGCCTACAAAATAAAAGAAAAAATGTAATGACAAAACCCAGATCCACAGTTGTAATAGTCAGAAGAAAGAGAATTTACTGTAAAACAGTATGAAGAAAGTTTGGGGATGATGAAAAATTTGCAGGGTTTTATGTTGTGGTGGTTATTAAATAATTGCATACAATTACCCAACCTTAGAATTGTACACCTAAAATTGGAATTTTATTGCTTGTAAATTATAATCTCGGGGATGGGGATTTAGCTTAACGGCATAAACACCTGGCTTGCAAGAGCACAGTCCTGAGTTCAATCCCTGGTACCAAAAAAAAAAGTTATAATCTCAGTAACTTTAACTAAACAAAAAAGCATTGTTCTACTGAGTTAAAGTTCTATCTAGAGTAACAGTATGACTACAAAACATTATGAGAAGCTATGATAGAATTTCTCGTATACGTTTGGTAGAATTCTGGGATGCTCTAAAACTAGAAGCCAAGGAACAATGACTGACGGGCCCACAGTGGCCTTCACAAAAAGAGATAACACAGATTTTTATTTCTTTCATTGTATCACTCCTAAAACACTTTGTTTACAGATTGCTCCTTTTGATGCACAATTAAAAAGAAACATGAAGTACAGAATTTCGCATAGCAAAGATGAAAAACATCTACAGATACACATAAAACGATGCAAATGTACTTAATGCCACTAAACTGTACACTCAGCAGTGGTTACAATGGTAAATTTTATATTATGTATACTTAGTCAAATAAAAAATTTTACAGAAATCGGAAAAAAGCATTACCAAGAAAATGTATGTAAACCTGGAAATTCAAGGGAAGTTACAAGTTAAAATAGTTCCTTTGATTTAATCATAAAGACTATTTTATGAAATCAAAGCTAAAAGTGGTTACAGTATTAGGTATGATTTAACTAGTTAAAGGAAATTGTGCTTACCAACTCTTTCCAAGTCTATTTGTAATGTCTAACATGCTACCAAAGTACAGTATTTGCTTAAAGCAGTTTAACTGAATTGTCTACAGTAGTGAGGAAAAACACTGGGAGACAAATATCATAAGAGCAAGCTGGAGTCCAAGAAAGTTTTACTTCTAGCTCAAATATAATTCATTTTATCATCTAAATCAATCTTCAAACTGAACTCTGCACAATTATTCCAAACATGTTACCAGAAGCCCGAGTGATAGTAATCCAGAGTTAAGTAAGATTATGAGAACTGCCAAAATAGGCATCAAATTTCATGTTATTTGAGTAATTCATTCTGAATAAATTACAATGTGATCAGGCTAAGGGATGTTTCAGACAATCATTATAATATTAATAGTTAAGTCAATAATTGATAACATCAGAAAATCCCTGACTATGATTCCAGGGATGGCAAAGGTATCTACCTTGAACCGGCAAGACATTTTTATTAAGAAACAGCATGATGAGAATATTTTCTTTCATTAAGAAAATAAAAGCTCAAAAGGAACATGCCCCAAACAGGAAAGAACAAGTACACTTACAGAACTTGATTTCTGTACAATCTGGGGAACAAATTCTAAGTTAAAGCCTAAAAGGATTTTAGTAAAAGAATTTCAATCCGGTGCAGGAAATATATAGTAATGATAGCAGTATTTAGTAGCAGTAGCAGCAGCAGCTCTACACACAACACTGAGGCAGGCCACTGCTTCACTTTACAAAAAGGAAGAGACAGGCTCAGGAAGATTAGGTAACTTTTCCATTGTAATTCAGCTGGTAGATGGCAGAAACACCTCAGTCTACCCAAGTCCAGAGTACTTGCTCTTATATTATATTATATTATATTATATTATATTATATTATATTATATTATATTATGTTATCGGTCTCTGGAAAATGCCACTGTTTTCCTGGAACCAAGAAGTTTAAAGGAATTGCCCTAATTGTAAACTAAACTGGAGAATAATATTGGAAGAAATCAGTGAGAAATAAAGAAAAGCTTTCAACATTTACTGTAAGTCACCGTGAATCAGGCACTTTACATTTTAGTAAAGTAATTAAGTGACTATAACATGGTAAGAAGATTTACAGACCCTGAAGTTCACTATAATCTTGTGTATTTAATGAACTCTGTTAAATTATTTCTTGGAGTTTAAAAGGCAATGAAACATCACATAATCAAATGCAAAAAATAAATATTTCATTATGCAGCATCAAGAATTTAGTTCCTTCCACAATCTAATGAGCATTTATGTTTCAGGCACAATGGTAAGCACAGGACATATAAAAGATTAATTTATTCAACATCAAAAACTTTAAAAAGTTTCCATCTTCAAAAAAATCTTGAGTTTCCAAAGATGGCAGACCAGTAGGTAGCAGGAGAGAGATCCTCTCTGAGAGAGACAGCTTAAATGCCAGAATTTAACACCCTGGAGAGACTCAAACAGAGAGAGATGGACTCTCTCAACCCAGGAAAAAACTAAAGTTAAAAAAACCACTCAAATAGGAGGTCCCAGGGCTACCATTACTGAAGCTACGATCAGCAAGCACGGCACCCTCCTCAAGCCGCCTGAATTCCTGCCCGAGAGTGACCTGAATGACCGAACTGCACCGATGCGACTGGCTTGAGCGGCCAGAGCGTGGAGCTGAACAGCCCTGCGTGCGGCTCGCCTGGACCCTGCCCTGCACACGACCCACCCAGAGGCAACGTGAATTTGCACCGCAGCCACGCTGAAGTCGGAGGTCTGGAAGCCCAACAGTTCTCAGGGACCGGCATCAACCCGCGGTGAGTGATAGGAATAAGACCCTCCCATGGGAAAGGGGAAAGCGACTGGAAGACATGTTGGATTTGGGCAGGACAGCCCTAACTCCATAAGGAAGTGGCTTCAGTTGGTTGCTCCCCTCCCCGAACGGATTGGGCCGTGCCCCTGGCCCGGACACAGTGGGTTGCTACAAACTAATTCCCTGAGCACAGCCGCACACTGACGCAGTGAAGACCTGCAAAGGTTGATTGGTCCGGAGGAGAGGAGCCAGTGCACACTGTGCTTGCTTGAACTTCACTCTCTGATAGCGGCCGGCAGTGGGCAGAAGCCCCTAGCCTGCATGCTCCAGAGGAGCCTTAACCAACAAGCAAAGGGGCTGGGAATTACACTGTACACTTGTATGGAAGGAACCAAAAACATGAAGAGAGGGAGAAATAAGAAAAAATCTCCAGCCCCCAACACTGAGAACATTGATCCAGGAGAGGTAAATACAAAAGAGATTGAGGGCAGCAAACATGCAACATCAAACACAGCAGTAGCAGACATAAAGAGATATCTTCAGGACCTCGTACGCGGGACCAAAACTGAAATATTAATTCAA
This sequence comes from Dolichotis patagonum, assembly GCA_004027295.1. Taxonomy (NCBI): domain Eukaryota; kingdom Metazoa; phylum Chordata; class Mammalia; order Rodentia; family Caviidae; genus Dolichotis; species Dolichotis patagonum. Next base: position 21,389 of record PVJX010030304.1, read on the forward strand.
ATTAAACAAGAGATAAGTAGATTAATAAAAGAAAGGCTGGGCACCTCTCAAGAAGACACAGACAGAAGAATGGAGGAACACAAAAGGAGAGAAACATTTAATGAAGAAAATAAGAAAAACCTAGAATTCATGAAGCAAATTCAAAGAGATTATCAGGAAACTAAAGACTCCATAGAAAACTGGCAAAACTGCTTAAAAGAAACCAAAGATAGACTATCAAAAATTGAACACAGGCTTGCAATGTGTGATCATGAAAGGGAAGATCTCTTAAAAATAACAAGGGAGCAGGCAGTAACAATTGGAAGGCTAGAAGATGACAAGATCTATAACTTAAGAATAAAGCATGTGAGTGAAGAAGCAGGAGTCAAAACAGAGGAATTGCAAAGGCTATCCACAGGAGTCATTAAGGAAAACTTCCCAAGCATAGACAAAGGAAATGATATGTAGATGTATGAAGCATACAGAACTCCAGCCACCTACAACCCAAACAGAGCTACACCCAGACACATAATAATCAACATCCCAGAAATTCAGTATAAGAACAGACTATTAAAAGCCATCCGAGAAAAGAAACAGATCACCTATAAAGGAAAACCCATCAAAATCACAGCAGACTTCTCAACACAGACCATCAGGTCAAGAAGAGCTTGGAGTGAAGTAATTCAAGCCCTGAAGGAGAACAACCTCCAGCCCAGATTGATGTATCCTGCAAAACTCTCTCTAGAAATTAATGGAGAAAAAAGATGCTTCCATGACAAAGA
>PVJX010030305.1:0-22159 GCA_004027295.1 Dolichotis patagonum
CCAACCCTACAAAAAATGCTGAAGGACATTTTAGAGAGAGAGAGAACAAGAATATGAGCATTTCAGGAACAATGGCAGAGAGGCCTCAGTGAATGGGGCAGACAGTGGAGTGGAACGGAAAAATAGACAACCAATGGCAGAAAAACAGAATAGCAGAAATGAGGCAGAGAAGATTGGCTGTAATTTCTAGTATAGATGGCCTTGAAATATTAACAGAGAGAAACACAGGCAGAGTAGATCAGGAGATAGGGTCCATTGAGATGCTCTATATAGGGAGGCAGTGGGATCCAAAACAAGCAGTGCACCCCATCAGAGTGAAAGAGGAGGAATTGTCTAAAAAAGGAAGACAGAGTATATTGTTAATTGGGTAACAAGATTTAAAATTTACATTATTCTCATCACTCTGCTTGGATAGATTATGTGCTGTTCCAGTTTGTCTACTTACGCTAAACTTGAGGACATGGTCAGCTATCCTAAAACTAAGAGGACATATTATGGTAAATCATCCCTAATTTCCTATCAACTTAATCTGAAGCCCTTTATAACTTATACTGTCTTATTAAGACTGATCTTATTTGAATCTGGGTTGTTAAACTGCTACTTTATATTGACTGATTTTATTTAAATCTGTTATGATTGATAGCATCAAGTCTAAGAGTATAGGCAACTACACTGAAGATGACAAGATTCACTAAGATACCCACTCTGGTTTGATTATTACTTGCTTTTGAAGTCTTATAATGTCTCCAATGCTTTGTTTTTATTAATGTTTTTATATACTGCTGAGACATCATGGTAACTATTGTAGATCACCTTGTATTGTGGTTATATATGACATTTTGCTTCATGCTTTTCTAGGAATTTTGTTTTATCTTGCTTGGTTTTGTTTTTACCTTTAATACAGAAAGGATAATATACTTGTAGAGACTCATGCATGTGTAAAGCTTATAAATAGTTTACAAGAACCAACTATATAACACTACTTTGAAGAAAAAGAGAGACTACAGTACCCAGTGCTGATTCCATAATGTCATGATGTGAAGTCCAGCAAAATTATCATTCTTTGTTCAAAGTGATTTTAGCTTGTTTTGTTTTGTTTAAGTTCAACACACATGAAGGTATGGACAGCTGTTTTGAGGAGAATGAGAGACACTATGACAGCCATTCTTGGCTTTCCTAATGTCTGGTCTTGAAGACCTGAAACACCCTCCTTGTCCTGCTCAGATCAATTCCATGCTATGTTGTTTCATGTGAATTCCCAGTATGTGACAATATGGACAACTATTTGGAAGAAAACAAGAGTCAATATGATAGAGAGTGAATATCTCCAGTTGTCTAGTTTTGGAATTTATTTCACTTACATCGCTTTCTTGTTATCTGCTTTGTTTGGTTTTGTTGTGTTTAATTTTACCCTTTTGATATAATTGCATGTATATTCGAAAAGGTAAGATGGATGACCATATTGCTGGGTTTGTTTTGTCAGATTGTGGAACAGAACTGTTAACAGACTCACCATTTTAATGTCTACTTTACATGTTTTAACTTTATAATTTGAACAACTATTTCCAAGAAGTCAGTATGTAATTTGTCAAGTAATAATCTCTTAGGTTTATTTGTTGTTGTTCTTTTCCTTTTTTCCTTGGAATTCTGTATTGTTGCTATCCTTTATTCTGTTTTTTTCTTTCTTCTCTTTAAATAAAATTAAAAAAAAATAAAGTCTCAGTCACCAACATGTAATAAATGGTTGTTTCTGAAGTGTTATTTTTCTTCTTTACAATTTTTTTTGGCATATATGCTTTTCCAATATCTCTGGTAAGGCTTTTATACTTATCCTGCATGATGGTAATCTTAAGCAAAGCCAGCCTTATGGGCAAAATAGTTGGTCAGTTGATAATGTTCCCATGCAGTGCAAAATTAATTAATTGGAGTAGCTTGGTATGGTGGTACATGCATGTAATCCCAGCAGTCAGTAGACAGAAGCAGGAGGATCCTTGTGATTTTGACACCAGCCTGGGCTACAAAGTGAGTTCAAGGCCAGCTCAAACTGCCTAGCAAGACTATGTCTCAAAAAATTTATGATAAAATTGTCTGTCATTTTGATCAGGTGATACAAAAACTGTGTGTGTGTGTTGTGTGTGTGTGTGTGTGTGTACCGGAATAATGTTATCTGGGAGAACACAATTGGAGAACTTCTATAGGCTGGATGTGGTCTGGTCTAAGGTTTCATGTGTGGCAAACCTGGCCCTTGGGTGTTGATAAGGGGAGGCAATAAAACCATTAATATGTGAAACCTGGTGGGAGACCATTGGTCATTGGGAGCTCTGCCCTCAGAAATAAGTAATGAAGTTCTTGTGAGACCATGGTTAGTTCTTCCAATAGGATTGCCATAAAAAGACTGCATCTTTCCCAGTCTCTGGCTTTCATGTCTTACTGTGTCTTGTCTCTCTTTTGCACAAGCTGTAACCATGATGCTGTCTACCACAAAATCCTCAATAGAAGCTGCACAAATCTAGCTGTCTGATTTTGGGCCTTGCTCCAAAACTACGAAATAACTAAATCTCTTTATAAACAAATTATTCAGCCTCAGATATTTGATTATATTAATAGTCTAATACAAGAAACTAACCTACAAAATGGAAAACACAGGTGAACGATGTAGAATTCAGGTGATAGATGAAGAATAGAGAACAAGAATTAAACCATATGATTCTGTTTCTAAAGAAGATTGAGCATGTTCATTTAAATAATATTAGAATCATATTCTGGCATTTTGTTAGTTTAGGATAATTTTAGTTGAGTTTGAGTCCTATATAATTGAAAGCATTAATAATCATGTGTAAATCTTTTTATTTAGGAGTGTTAGGAATTCATTTTTCATATTTTAGTTCTTTTGTAGTACTTTATAATATAGTACTATATTCAAATTAGTATGCTTATTCAGTGATGCCTTTAAATAAGTTATAATTTTCTTCTATATATCTATAAATCAAATATTAATGGTTGCCATTTTTGAATAATAAATCAGACAATGCTAGTTATCAGATTTTAAATATAATTAAAATACTTTTAGTTTTGCCATCTGCTTCTATGCTTTAGTCACTCAATGTGCTATTTTCTTATTTTTTTATAATTCATAGTTTATTCTCATTACAAAAGCAAGTGTACGTGCCAGTTACAAAAACTGAAAATACAGTAAAATATAACATATATATAACTTACCACTTAAAACTATTTGAATAATTTTCTATGACTAACATCTTTCCTTTCATGTGTAAATATATTTCTGTTCTTTATGCCCACCACAGTTATTTTCTTTATGGAAACTTACCTACCTTCCATAAGTGTATGTAATGCTGATATTCAAAGCAAAACAACTAATGAGATATTATATATTGCATCTATATTGCTTATACTTTGATATATTGTTGCATTTATATTTTTGTGTAAGTATATATATGTGTGTATATTTATTCATCTTATGTATATTGTTATTGAAAGTGTTTTACATAACTATAGAGACCAAATATTTCCACAGTTAATTATTTATAATCTGGAGAAACAGGAAAAAAACAGACAGCAAATTCAATATTTCTCTACATTTTTTGTACTGTTGGGCCATCACAAGTTCTGTTGTCCACCCACATTAATGAGGGCTGTTTTTATTATTCAGCAGGATTTAAATGCTAACTTATTCAAGAAATACACTTATGGACACATTTGGATATAATATTTCACTACATATCTCAAATCTATTAAACAGTGAACTGATAAAGTTAATTATTGCAGCATCATGTTTTTAGATATTATTTAAAGATACAATTTCCAAATTTGCCAATTGAAAGTTGTGTCTGTATCATTGTAATTGGGTGTTTGTTTAATTAGTAAAGTTTAATAGTAGTTCACATGAAGTTGATATTTTCTAGATATTTTATTGCACACTTGTATTAATTTATCAGTTGGTAGATATAAAAATATCCTAGGTGAATTTTTTAATGAGAGCTAATAAAAAGTGTTTGTTGATATAACTCACTTCTAGCCCTAATACTGAAACACATTTTAGAATTTCATTTGTTCTTAGTTCTTGTTTTAAACCTTTGTGCTAGTAAATCTTGTTCTTCTCCAGTTCAGTATTTTGGAAACTATAAGTTATATTTGAAATTTTAGAAGTACTGTAGATATTAAATAACAATTCTATTAATTTTGCTTTGCAATTTTCAAATTAGAAGGAATAAAATGTTTATATTGCTATATATGTTAATATTCTGTGAATGAGATAGGAATATTTTATCATTGAGAACATCGTTCAATTTATCTCCACATTCTCTATCTTGATTAATTTGTAGTTTTCATTCATATTTTTGCAATTAATGATACGTAGTTATTGACATTTACTTGGAGAATCACAGTAAGAAGACTATTAAAAAGAATTATTTTTTTTAGTTTCTTCCATGCAGTATTTTCTTTCATATTCCTCAGTGTCTATTCCTGTTTTATGCTCATGTGGATTGAAAAATGTTTCATATTAAAAAACATGGTTTTAGGACTTTCATTTTAGTTGTATTCTTCTTCAAATCTTAAATATGTAACAAATCAACAAGCTTCATTTGAAAATGTCCTATTTTCAAAAAAGATAATTATCTAACATATTTATGAGATATTGCCTATAGGTTTTTAATTTATTTATGAAACCATAGTTATATTCATTAAATTTTACTAAAATATGATTTTTATTAGTTATAATTGAGTATTTTAAACATATGTCTAACCCCATTATTTTTCTCAATCTTTAGAGTGTTGTGAGTATTTCCATGTATACACTGGATCTGTTTTGCAATTTTGGTATTCTTTTCTATTATATCCAATGCCATAAAATAGACTAACATGTATTAGGTAAAACAACAGTTACAACATATCTGGTTTTGGATAGATGCTTGGTACACATGTATTAAATTAATAAATGAAATAAAAATAAACTTATTTACAAGTATTAAAAGTGAGGACACAGAAAGAGATATTATATTTATAGTTCATCTGTATGCTAAGTTGGTACTATTTCTAGGAATTTGAAAATCACTTAAAAAGTCAATCTAGAAAACAACTCCTATATATTAATATTATAATGATTTAGAAGCTATTATCAGATGTGGACACATAAATATAAAATTAATGTCAAGATTCAGATAAAAAACGTTCTTGCCAGAAAGCACAAAGATTATCAATTTACTCTTCCCCAACTTGAAAACACAAAGATCATTTCAAAGCCTATTTCTTCAAAGCCTATTTTTTCAGTGATTTATAATAATTATAACTGCTGATGCTTACTGATATACTCAGTTTCCATGCACTAACTCACGTTCTATTGGATTTTAAATAATGTTGATTTTATATATAGTCTTAGCTTATGGTCTCATTTTCATCCTCATTCTTCAATTTTACTTTCCTGTTTTGTCAATGCCTGCTAAATATTTTTGCAGCTTAACATTTCTTATAATGCATAAAGGCAAAATGATACATAACTATCGGGGACCTGGCCAAGACCCCCCAACTTCCTTTATGAGGGTTCTGGTAAAGGATAAAATAAGAAACAGAGACAACTTTATTAATGCATGATGGGGCGCTAGGTGGGGTCAGGGCCTCAGGATGGGCAAAGACCCAGCTACTCTAAGTCAGCCACTATTTACTGGGTGTGTACAATGCAGAGCGCATGTACAGTAATAGGAGGGGCCAGCAGAAGATTGAGAGGTCAGTTACTCAGCAGGCAGTGGATAACACTGGAATGATTCAGAGGGCAGAGATGATATTATGCTGAAAAGGATTTGCTATGGAGTGTTCTTTTCCATTTTAGTAATCCTTGTTTAGTCTTCGTGGATGGAAGAGCATGGTTCATCCCAAGAGTTAATGGGAAGTCTCAAAAGGATGATATCATATTCCTAAGTCTCCCCTTACCCCTAGGGGAAGTAAGCAAAATTAGCCATTGTGAATTCCTTGTCCTCCATAGATAACAATTTCTTGCATTTTAAGATTTCCTGTTTTATGCAGAGGTTTTGACTAAGTATAGTTAATTTTCAGATTTAGGCTCCCATTTCTTCTTCTGATGTGTCCAGACTTTTCCAGAGGACTTGTTTTAGAATGAAGGAATAGTGTTTTGAAAGTGTGGGCTCTTGGAGGCATACTCTGACTCTTCCTTTGCTTTGTACTGTATGTATTTTAGCAACTTTCTGGAGCTTTAACTATCATAAAAAGTCAACTGTCTCCATAGACCCAAAAAGAGAAAGAAAATTAAATCAAATAAAGCTATCATTTGGCAATTCTACTTCTCACACTTTAATACAAGTTATGCTGAGCTGTTCTCTATATGTTGAAAACTGATAGACTCAAAATTGACACTTGTGAGGTGTTCAGAGAGATACTCAATCTAAAGCACATCTTTCTATTTTATAATGTGAGACTTGACCATTTCTTACCAGAAGACATTTGCAATCTTTTTTGATTCTTATACATTTGCTCACTGTAATTGACATTTCATTGACAAAATATAGCATTAGTTTATCCTGTGACATTAGATTTTCCAGTGATTAAAATACATGTTATTTTGCCTGTAGTTTGTTTTTGTTTTTGGTACCAGGGATCGAACTCATGACCTTGTGCTTGTCAAGCAGGCACTTGTACTGCTGAGCAAAATCCCCACCCCTTGCCTGTAGTTTTATATATGCACAGATTTGGGAAGTTTGGGTAGAATCCATACTAAACTCAAAATATCATCTCTAGGTTTTTTATAAGTACTTCAGAAAAACTGTAAAACTGCTTTAAGCAGTTTGTCAATAAAGTAGCTTTTGTTAGAGTTTTCTGGCCCAATAGAGAAGCAAAATTACAAAAGAACAGGTTTATTGAGGTGAGGACGAGAAGGAGCACACAATGCATGGCGGCCTTCTGTTGGAATATGGGGGGTATGAGGCATATGTAACCTTTGACTGGGGGTGGAACTTAGGGCAGTCAATTATGACTCAAGAGAAACTGACTAGAACTTTCTTCATGGGCAAACAGGAAGGGGAGCTGTAATTAGGGATAAGGAAGAAGCAGGCAATGGTAGGTGTTCACTCTTTGGCCTTCTGCCATGTTAGACCACCCCCATAATTGCACAGTAATTTATACTAGGGCAAGAACCTTTCAGTTTTCTGGTTTGATTCTGTTTTGCATTGTGAAATGGATCTCATTTCTTAGTTCAGGCTGGTGTTAAAATGACTATGTAGCCCATCTGGCTTTGAGGTTGTAGCAATCATCCTGCCTCAGTCTCATGGGTTCTGGGGTTATGGGTGTGCAGCAGCATGCCTGCCACTCCTCTCCCCCCACATCTCTCTCTCATTTATTTATTACTTGTTTTTCTTTTATGGTAAATCTTTGATAGAAATTAAGCTGCACGTATAAACTTTTAGCATATATTGCAACTCCATTTGTAACATGGTCTTAGGCATTTTAAGTAGGTTATTTATAATTCATAATGTTTTATAATTTTTATCATGAACATTAAGTTACTAAAATGTGTTTTTTCATACTAAAGCACTTCACTGTTATCACCATATGAATGAGGAGTAATGAACATAAAATGGTACATGAATGAAGTTAAAAAGGTAAATTTATTTTTTATTGTATGGAAAAATGTGAATCCAAATTTCATAAAATATAATAGGAGAATAAAAATGGTAAGTATATTACATTTTGTTATCTTTCAAGTAGTTACTCAGAGTGCAAGATATGGGCATAAATAATTCTCCAGTTGATATTGGCACAAACCTTTCTTTTCCATGAACTAAGAGACACTATCACTATAACTAACTTGAATTATTTTCCTTTTTCTTTCCTTTCTTTCCCCTTTACCCCACTTTAATTCCTTGTTTTTTGAACAATTTCTTCCTGTTTTACAATATTAATGACACATTTTAGACTATCTATTTCAGCTTCTTACACCAGGGAGACAATATTATGTTTAAACATGTGAGACTGATTTTTATTTCACTTATAAATATGTTATCAAATTGAATCCATTTACGTATAAAATTCTAAAGTTTATCCTTCTGTAAGCTATGCAGTACTCCACTGCATAAAAAGACCACATCTTTTTTATTTATTCCTCAGTTAATTGGCATTGGTTTGTTTCCAAGATTTACTGATTGTGCTGCTATAAACATGTACACACATATATCACTTTGGTATAGTCATTTTAATTCTTCCGGGAAGAAGGGGGATAGTTGGGTCAAATGGAACTTCTAATATTAGCTGTTTTTTGCATACTGTTTTCCACAGTGGTTACACCAGTCCGTGCTCCCACTAACAATGGAGAAGGGTTCCTGTTTCTCAACAGTCCCCCCAGCATTTGATATTGATTTCTTGATCATAACCATTCTTTCTAGGGTGAGATGTAATCTCAATGTTCTTTTAATTTGCATCTCTCAAATGACCAATGATTTTGAGCATTGTTTCATATATTTATTTGCTATTTGTATTTCTTCATCTGAGGAGTGCATATTCATCTCAGATGCCCAGTTTTGGATTGGGTCTTTGAATTTAGCAGGCTTGACTCTTTCAATTCTTTATATGTTCTAGATATAAATCTTTTGTCTGAAGGACAGTTGGCTGACATCTTTTCCCAGTCTGTGGGTTGTCTTTTTACTCTGTTGGTGATTTCTTTTGATGTGCAAAAGCTTTTAAGTAAGATGAGATCTCAGCTGTTGATTCTTTGAAGTATTTCCTTTGCAGTTCGTTTGTTCATGAAGTCTCTGCCTAGACCTATGTCTTCATGATTTTTACCTAGCTTGTCTTCCAGTAGATTTAGTGTTGAAGATTTAATAATTAGATATTTGATCCATTTTGACTTTAGTGCACCATGATAGACAAGTGTCTAGTTTTAGTCTTTGGTGTGTGGAATGCCAGTTTTTTTCAGCCCTATTTATTAAAGAAGCTATCTTTCTTCCTGTGAAAATATTTGGCCCATGTGCCAAAGGTAAAGTGGTTGAGTGTGTTTGTAATTGTGTCTGATTCTTCTAATCTGTTCCACTGATTATCAGGTCTGTTTTTTTTTTTTTATTTTTGTCAGTATTATGCTGATTTTAACACAGTAGCTTTGTAATGTAATTTCAAGTCAGGGATTGTGATGCCTTGCCTTTGTTGCCTAGAGTTGCTTTTGATGTTCTAGGTTTCTTCTGGTTTCAGATGAATTTTAGGAAAGTTTGTTATACTTCTGTGAGATATGTTAATGATATTTTCATTGGGATTGCATTAAACCCATAAGACAATTTTGGGATTATTCCCATTTTCACTATATTGGTTCTTCCTATCCATGATCAAGTGACAACTTTCCATTTTGTGATATCCTCTTTGATCTCCTTATGTAGTGTGTCATAGTCTTCAATGTACAGGTCTTTCACTTACTTTGTTAGACTGATTCCTAATTATTTCATTTTTTATATGCTATTGTGAAGAGTGTGGTCTCCCTAATTTCTCTCTCAGTGAATTGGTGTTGGTGTATAAGAATGTTATCGATTTTTGTACATTGACTTTGTATCCAGCCACAATACTGCATTTAGTTTTTAAACCTACAAGTCTGAAAGGATAGATTCTTTTAACACCTGCTGAATGACGTGAGTTTAAAACACTTATAATTAATCAAGTTATTTAAATATTTGTATAAGATAGTAATCAGTGTTTTGGCAATTTGTGGGAAAGATGCATTTATTCCATTGATGTATATAACTTGATTTTTGGGGCTGTTTTATTTAAACATATGTAAATCTCTATAATAAACTGTTTACTTTTTTTTTTTGCTGTGGTGGGGATGCACTCAGGTCTGTACACATGCTATACAGGAGTCTACCACTGAGCAATGCCCCCAGTCATAAAATGGAATATAAATGCTTTTCAAACTCAGTTGAGAAAAAAATAAACACTTCTCTCTGTCTGGTATGTATCATTCAGAAACATACTGATACAATCACTTTTATAATTTACCTATGAATTGTATAGGACTTAGCAGATATTTAATTCAATGCCATCTATAAGAAAAGTAATTTCAAAGAAACTAGGTGATTTAGCTATTCGAAGGTCTAATTCATAATATTGTTTCCCAGCTGAGAAAATGGAAGTAATAATTTTAGGCAATGCTTTACATTCACATTTTGATTTAAAATGAGCAAATGTGACTCTCTTAAAATGTACTGGGTGATTGTTTTTATATCAATACTTTAATATTTTGAGAAAAATTATTTCAGTTCAATATATCAGTTTTCATAATTCCTGAATTAACATTTTAATTGTGTTTTAGCCATGATCAGACTTAGAAATCAGAGGTTTTTATTTACACACTCACACCAACACAGAATATGGTTGGTAGAAGAGAAATTTGTCATGACTTTCAGAGTGGTAAGATGAAAATCTGAAGACACTGTGTCTTTCTTCTTTCTGTGATTCTGTGTTTCTTGCATTTAAAACATCAGTATTATGTGACTACAAGTATTTTCCTTCTAGCATAGATCTATATCCCTTTTGATCCTATATAGAATAAGAAATCATCAGCTTTGAAGTAATTGGTTCACACAAAAAATTCATAAATAATTTTAAAGATACTATATGACATTTCATAGTGTGAGGAATGCTTTCAATAAAATCCTAGTTTTGAAATTCATTTATAAGTGCTAGTGGAGAATTTACTCCTTTCTTAACAGCAATCAGAATGTTTATATTTCTGCTATAGAATAGTTTCTTTGGAGACTGATAACATACTTTTTAATAATTGTGAAGAAAATATATACATGACTTCATCAGTTTACCAACTCATTTAATTTTTTAAAAAATTTATTTTGAAATGTACATACTAAAGTGTACGCACAGAGTTTAATGAATAATAGTAAATACACATTACTGGACTGCTTCAATTCGAAGTCTGCCCCTTAAGAGATGTAAATTGCTTTTCATAACTTCTAAGATGACCACTCTCCTGACATTTGTGTTACTATTTTTTTAAATTAGGAATCTTTACCTATTTGTGTTCATTTGCTTACATTACTACTTACTTTTCAACTTTCCATAAAATAAGCTTCACAAAAGGATTCAGCTTAGATTTCCTTCTTTTAATCAGTATCACAATGAAGAAATGTATCCAAGCAAATATATGTTTCAGTACTACTTTGACTAGAGTAAAATGTTTTGTTTTGTGTATACAAAGATTTATCCATGGTGTTGTTAGTATTATTTGATTGATTTCTAATCTTTTGAGGTAAGGGATATTCAAGTATTTCTCTCTTGTTTTTGTGGAACAGAATTATTAAATATTATTTTGAAAACTTTAGTGATAATACCATTTTATTTGCTAAAATATATGCTAGTTTATGCTATCACAAATTGAAGCTTTTATGGTGTCACATCTTCTACAACCAAAATGCATATTTTCTGGCTTTACTTTCATAAATCTGATAATTTCAGTTTCAAACTATTGTGTGTGTAGTTCATATTTCACTGAATGTTATTTAGTAAAGTGCTAATGACATATTTATGTTATTTGCATATTATTTTGATATATATATCAAATATACATGTAAGCATAATTGGTTTTCCATCTGTTCTTGCCTTATTATTGAAAATATTTTATCTATCATCCATATATTTTACTAATTATGTGTTGTGTATATTCTCTATTATTTAAAGCACTTTTACTTTTTATAGCATATTTTATGACCATGCTTTCTTAATTTTAATGTAATTTAATAAAACAATATTTTGTAATTAGGAATAATTTATTTCTCCCTTTTTATCTTTGTCTATTTTTTATTACTTGCAATTTTTCATGCATCACTGGCTTAAAGCTTCAAGTTAAATACCGACAAGACGTTTTTGTCTTGTTTTTGATTTTAAAATAAATTCTTTGTAGCTTCACTGTTGAATGTAATACTTATGAAAAAGTTTTGCAAGTGTGTCTCCTAACTTAATATTTCTTATTAGCAATGTGTAGTTTTTAATCCAAATGAGGTTAAATTTTTTCAGATACAGATATATTGTGGTGAGAATGTTTTGTCTTCTATAATTTTTTTTTGAGATTTATAGCCTGTTCTTGTGCACTCTACTTGTTTGAGAGACGTCTAGAAAATTATCAGGGAACACTTCTGGGTATGTTTATCAGCCTTTGCAGAGATAAGTGGCATGCAGGTGAGTGACCTTAATGGAAAAGAATGTCCTGGATCTGGCTGGCCACCTCCAACAGGCTGCAGGTTCAGAGGGAACAGAAAGAGGAAGGAGGGAGCAGCTCTCACACGCAGCCGCATTCCACTTCCGAGTAGCTGTGGCTTTTTTGCTGCTGCTACATTTTTCAGATACCGACTAGGAATGCTTCAGCCTTGAATGCTGATCTGCCTCAGTGGTTCCACGGAGCTCCCACTGTTCAGCCTTGACTGAGGCCGTTGGTCCCTCCTGTTCTGAGGCTTCTAGGTTCTTGCAGTAAACAGCTACCAGTTTTAGTAGCCTTCCAGCCTATACAAAGCCCCTGTGAGACTGATTCTGTAAGACAACCTAATAAGTCTCCACTCACCTATACATTCTATCAGCTCTGTTCTTAATACAGCCAAAACACATTTGTCAAACTTGGCATACATTAATTCTTCTTCATTTCTAGCTACATACATTACATACATACATTAAAGCAAGAAAAGTGTCTTCCAGAGAACAGTGCTAGTAAAACTGGATATCCACAAGCAGAACAAGCTAAATCCACTCCCAGTATCCACTTTCTGTGTTAGTCTGCTTACCATCACTTTGAAAATACTTGAAATAAACAAGTTACACAAAGGTAAGACTAATTATACTTATGCTTTCAGAATTTTTAGTTCACACTTGCTTGAGTCCATTGTTTGGGGACCTGTGGTAAAGGAAAACAGCACAACATGAGCACTGCATGTGGCAGACCAGGCTACTCATGGCTGGAAAACAAAGGAAAGTAATAGGATGTGATGAAAGTCGCAATATACCATTCAATAGTGACCAATGCACCAGTGACCAAGTGATACCAACTCCTAAAGGGTGCATTACTTCCCTGGGGAACTACAGGCTGTTGGTAAAACTCTGCATGATGGCTATAGGGCCACGGAAGGAATGTTATAGTATGGATCTTAATGTTACTCAAAAGCCCACATGCTAAAGACTTGGTAGACAGAATCCTGGGAGGTAGTGGAACTTTTGGAATTAGAGGTTTAGATGGAGGAAGCTAGATGTATGAAAATATGGGGATCGCTGGTTCTCGCTTTCTTTCTCTTTTAGTCTCTCAGTTTCTGTCTCTCTCTCTCTCTCCTCTCATTTCTCAGCTACTTTGAAGTAACCAGTATCTCTGCCATGCATTCTTACCATGATATTCTGTCTTTCTACAGACCCAAAAGTGATGGAATTAACTGACCCTAAACTGCAACCTCTGAAATCATAGACCAAAATCAATCCTTCCTCTTCATAAATTCTTTATATCTTGTGTCTTATCACAGGGATGAAGAGCTAGCACAGTTTTTATTGTAGGTAGTATTGATTTGTTTCCTAGAGTGAGACATGCACTGCCATGATTATAGAGCAATAACATTCTACACAGTTGTTCTAATTATTCAGTATTAGTATTAGCTCTATGATGGTTACATAAATTTGTAAAATTTTCAACCGTTTAGTTGCTTTTACTCTTCTTTAATGCTTATATTTTTCATGTTGCTATATAACAAATGACTCCAAAATTTAGTAATTTGAAATGGAAGGTGTTCATGACTCTACAGTTTGTAGCAGGAAACTATGCAGTTTGGCTTGGTGCCTCACACATGAAGTTTCATTTGAAAATAGATGTGGGTACTGCCCCTTTAAAGTTTCCTCCAAGCTGGAAGTGGTGGTATATGCCTGTAATCCCAGCACTAGGATGCTTAGGCAGAAGGATCCTTGTGTGTTCAAGGCCAGTCTGGGCTACACAGTGAGTTCAGGGATTTCCTGAAATGCCTAATGAGATCCTGGCTCATAAAAATGAATGTGTCTAAAAAAAATAAAGTTTAGTCTTGTAAGTGATTCAAATGCTCAGTGGTTTTTCAGGAACTGTTGGTGATGAACTCTAAATTTCTTATGAAATATGCCCTATGGAATGTCTCTCACATGGTAACTGACTTTGCCCTATGGAAGTTCTTTCAGTATGGTAACTGTGCAATATGGTAACACATATAACAAGCAAGACAGCAAGAGAAATTTTTATGAACCTAGTCTAATAAATTGCATCTCATCAGTTTAATTGTATTCTATTTGTTGGCTGGCAATTGCTAGATCCGTCACACAGTCAAAAGCGTTAATATAAGAGAGTAATTAAAAGCCATTTTGGGCTGGGGATTTAGCTCAGTGGCTAAGTGCCTGCCTTCTAAGTGCGCAGTAGAAAGTTCGATCCCCGGTAGCAAAACAAACAAACAAACAAAAAAGCCATTTAGCACTATGTACTGGTGACTTAGTTTCTTTTACTTTGATATTTGAAATATAGTGTAAATATATATATACATATTTCAACTTTTAGAATTTTTTAATAATTATGGAAAGGTTTTAGCATGATTTATTAATTTGTGTTGCCAAGATATGTCTAATTTATAGTATTTTTAAGGGAAAAAAGGAGAATTTTGGGCATCTATATTGTGTGGAATTATCTATACTGGGTTGTAATTATATTTTATTTTCCTTTTTTATTTACTTGTTAATTTTTCTTTTCACTTATGAGATGATGATTTTTTTGCACTACCATCTGCATTTTTCTTATGTAGTTAAGCCTACAAATTTTTGTTTAAATCCTGCTTTAATTTTATCCTTCAAGTTCCAAAATATAGTAGTTTTCACTATCAAACATATCTAAGAATTTCATGATATTATCAAGAGTGATTCATATTTTTAGAAGTGCATTTTAACAGTTTTAAATAGATATTTTGTAAGAATCTATCGTTTTTTGTTAGTTGCACTGGAGTCAGGGTTGATAATCTGAATATACTGAAATGTAGTATGTTATTGAATGCATCTATTTTTTGGGGGGTGGGGATACCAGTAATCAAACTTGAGACCTTGTGCTTGACAAACAGGCACTGTGCTGCTGACCTGTATCCCTGGCCCTAAATGTACCATTTTTATTGAAAATCTGTTTTGAGTCAGTTTGAGAGAAATAGATATTCTTCATTTACTAAACCAAATATGTTATATGCTTATTAGATGAAGTTCAAACCATTTCCATCTGTGAATTTTTATTTCTATTATATCCATCTAAAGGTTTAGTTAAAGCCAACCAAGTGCGAATAAAGAGACGGAGTTTGCATCAAAGTAAAGCCACACAGCTTCCTGTTGACTAAATTAAGTGCTCTGAAAAGTACAAGGGTATGTGTTGATATGCTAAAGAAAGGAACAAAACCACATTACAGCAAACTAATATTTATAACTGCATTGATCAACAAGAATAGCATACTCATTCCTGTAGTTTGAATACAATTTTCAAGTTTCATAAATACATATCGTTTTGTTTTCTTCTTTCTAGTGATGCTATCATTTTTGCCTGAAGGTGATAACCTGGAATTTTTATCAGTTGACTTATTCTTATAGTTCCTATGTCATTTTACTTTTCTGATATTGTAACTTCATTTTTGAAGTTGGATAATGTAATTCTGCACTGTCCTTCCTCAGTGACATGCAGACACTGAACAGGTGAGCTTTAACCTGCAGGCAAGAGCCACACTGTGCCCTTGCTCAGGTCTGGCCCTTGCTCAGGCATGGCTGTGCCACACCTCCTTTTGAGAATGATTGTCATCTTCTGTCCTCAGGCATTTCTGCCCTTCTTGTTTGCCATGCTACTGCTCACTTGCTAGGATGGTTGTTCCTGTTTTGGGTGGTAGGAAGTAGGTTTGTGCTTCTTTTGCTGGTCCTGACAAACTAAAGGATGGAGTTGAAAAATTCTGCTCTGGACAAAGAATTTTATGTGTGCTTGCCAGAGTGACCTCAGATAATTATAAAGTTTTACTTCACAGGCCTCAAAAAAGGACTGACACTTTGCATTACAGTGTCTAACAGGAGTTATAAACAAGGATTGAGGATTCCTGCCTAGCCATCATTTATATATATCTTCACTCCAAGTCACGTTGCTTCAATATAGACTCTCATTATGGGGAGGACAAAGAATGTTAAAGACATTTTACAACACTTTGGCTTGTTACTCAGTACTTTTTTACTTTCAGTCCTTCTTGGGACCCCCGGGTTTATAAAACTGCAGAAATTTGTATTAAGACCTTCTTTTACAGATAGACCTTTTCCTCCCGCCCATACCTGTACTACTGGCTATCGATGGGATGAATGAATGATTTCTCATTAGCGCAACTGAAAATAGAAAACAATGGAATAGTGTTAGTCAGAGTGTAGGGGCCCCTGACACTCTCTAGTCCTATGGATGGCTATTGCTCAGCAGTGGCTGGGGAACTGTTCCCCTAACTTTTCATGAACCCTATGGTAGATCTCCAATGGAGCCAGAGTTTATAATCTGAATACATTCAGACATTGCCTGGAGAGTCAGCAACTAAGAAAATTAACAAATTGACTCCTCTAGACATGAAAAGCTTACAAAAACAATTCTTTAGCAGTCTCCAAGAATGATACCAGGTCTTCCACAAGTGCTTGTGAAAACACTTTGGCAGGAGTGTGAATTGAATATATAATTTCCTATATTCTGTGTCAAAATTTCATCTCCTTCTCTGCACTGAAAATGGCTTCGTCAAAAATAGGTTGATGTAATATCTTTTTATAAAGTTTTGTTTGTTGAACTTGGTGCTAGAGTGGCTTGCTTCACAGTTAGCTGGTCTCACACTTGTTATGCTGAGAGGGTGACCCTGGAATAACAGCTTCTTTGCTGGTCCTGGGAGGCAGACTTTTGCTTTCCAGATGTGTATAAGCAAAATCCTAGCAGAGTAAAATGAGCACTCATACAAGTAGCCATATGCATGATGAAACTTATACATGTATTTAAAACAATGAATCTTTCAACAAACAAAACTTTATAAAAAGATATTACATCAACCTGACCTAAAATATATCACTCATGGGCACATGCTCAGGTCACAGACCTATTTTTGACAAAGCCATTTTCAGTTCAGAGAAGGAGATGAAATTTTGACACAGAATGTAGGGAATTACACATTCAATATTGATATTCTGTGTCCTGCTTCATGCACACATATGTTTAATTTGGTCCATCATTTATGTTTCTACTATACAGGAATATATGCAAGTTTCTTAAATCATCAGATGGAGGCCATCAGAATCTCTCATTAGGCTGCCTTCCCAAAATTATCTGAACATCACCTGAAGAGGCTCAAAGTTTCTAACATAAAACAGAAGGTCATAAACTGGTCTTTTCTGTGACTTTGACATTTTCTCTTATTCTCCTTACCACTCTTAAGTTCGTTATGAAATGAAGAAAACCTTCCTGATAAAATTCAGATATGCATTTTATTGATACTTTCTCTGAAACAACTGATCAAAGTTAACTTTTTCTTCTCTATTCTTAGCATTTGATGTATTGTTCTGTGATAGCAGTCATTGTATTACAGTCATTGTCTGTTTAGATGTTCACATCAAGACCAAAACATAGTAATGAAATGACATTCATGTTATAGTATTCTTTGTCTTCCTGAATAACACTGAAGTCTTCTAGTATTTCTTTTTACATTAATCAGTCTTCAAAATGATAAATCATTTAATAATCCTATGACAATGATGATATCATTCACACAAATATACATTTTAAAACTCACTGATAACTCTTACAGAATTGTCTGAGTAGTGTGTTCCCTTATATTTGGTCACTGGCATGTTACTGTGTGTTTGAGCATTGTGAGGATTTGAATGCTATATGTACTTTTGTGTAGAAGGGTAACTGTGTCCTTTCTTTTCACTAAAAGGAATGGAATAGATAATATTTAGTATCCTTAACAAGTGTAAACCATAAATTGGAGAATTTTCATTTTGCAGAAATACACTATTTTCCTGCTTATTTAATAACTGTAAATGTACACAGAATTGAACTTGAGGCTTATACTTTATTTTTTCCACATTTGAGAAGTTAAAAAATAAAATAGGAAGTTAACTGCACTTTAGTCCTTCTTAGGCTTATGGACATAAAAATTTATAGCCAAATCTAAAAATTTTATAGGTGAAGACTATGTGACAACTGAAATTAAAAATACATATCAAAAAAGTGAAATTAGCATGTGTTTTTTGTATTAATTAATGTGTTTCTGAAGGAAAGGTAACTGTCACATTAAAAATGACTAATACATAGTAATACAATCCTTAAAAATTGAATACATAGTCACCACAGCTGTTTGTAACAATAACACTTCAAATATGAATAATTTGTTGAAAAATATTTTAAATATTGCTAAGAGAAAAAAGCAAAATTTTTAAATACAACCTTTCTCCTATATTAGTCTCTGCTTTGCTATTATTCCAAATTTAAAAATCAGCATTGCTAACCTTATAATATTTTGTAAGGCTGAGTAAATTTTCCATGAAGTTGTGAACCATTATTTTTCACTTCTTACTGTGTTTTTCTGGCCATCCTGGCTGTGGTAACTGTATATGTTTTCATCATTGATGAAGACACAAATCTCATCCTCCCCAAAACATCTGCTGAAACAGATTTGTCTTTAGAAAGAATTTCCAGTTCTGAATTGCACTGTTCAAACCATTGTCAGTATTCAACTAATAGCTAGTTCCATTTCTGGGACTATATTTAAGTGTTCATTCTTGATTCAAGTTGTCTTGTTCCAAATACAGAAGTGAATTTTTAGATACCCTAGCTAATTTTCAAGTGAAATTTATCATAGCCTACTGGCCAACTCTGTCATAGTTGACCTCCAATACTTAGTACCTGTATATTGAATATAATTCAGTACCAGTGAAAATCTGATTGCTGTTACCCCTTCAAACATTTTTTGTAATCAAAGAGATTATGAGTCCCATAGAAACAAGGGTCCATAATTTCTTCCTTGTCAAACCCTCAATATTTATCTGGCTATCCATGAAATTTTTCTATTAAAAATAAATATATGGGTGAAATTATAATAAAATAGGGTCATTATAATTACAACCAACAATACTGAGGGACTAAAACCTTGCAGCAATACTTAGGGCCATGCCATCTAACTTTATCAAGAGTATGTTAATTTTTACTGCATGTTGGAAAATGAACATAGTAAGAAGTCACAGGTGATAACTATCACTCTGAAAAAAGAATAGAGTTTAATGTATTTAGGAGAAGCCATATAGGTTATTGAGTAATAACACTGTTAAATGTTACATAACCGTCCCTGAATAATTTGTTGCTTTTTTAATGACAGGTATAATCCTAGTAAAAATGCTTTATAATATGCTCCATTTTGGATAACACTTTGTGTTATTTTTGTGTCATGTAGTATCAATTCATAAAACAATTGCAGAACTCCCATTTTGCTGAACTCTGAAGTTCTGTGATCAATAAAGGAAAACAAAAACTTAAGTAGATGCCTGGAGTATTCTATATTGAACAGCCGTTGTGTTAGTTTCTATCTTGTTATAGCAGCCTTATGAAACTAATACTAGTGTTAGGAATTTGAGCAACAGGAATGATTTTCTCATACTTCTGCAGGCTTGGAATCTGAAATCACAGTGTCAGCAAGTTTGCTTTTTCTGGAAACCTCTCTTCAGCGTGCAGATGGAAGCCTGCTTGCTGTGAACTCTTGTGCGTTTTGCTGTACATGTCCCTGGTACCTGTTTGTCCAAATCTGCTTGGTAAGGACACCAAGAACTCTGCCTTAGGGCTTAACGCCATTTTAAAAAAATAACATAATATTTTCTGTAATGGCCCTATCTCCAAATGTAGACTCATTCTAAAGTGGCAGGACTTACAGTTTCAACGTATGAATTTGAGGAGGAACATGACCAAGTCTAAAATTATATAGTAGTACACAACTATATAAATTTTAAAATTTTAAAATTTGAGGAAAATATTTAGAGTTGCTTCAAATTTTGATTTGACTCAAGTTTATAAAATTACATGTACATATTTTTCAAGATCATAAAATTTCTTATCTCTGTATAAAATAAAAATGTCAATGAAGTAAAAGATTATTAACAAATTGAACACTGTCTTACACTGAAAGACAAAAAATATTTCCACACATTCATCCAAAGTCAGGCAGCCTGCATATAAGGGAGGAAAAGAGGTTTGCTCTTCCATTTTTGCTCTTGTTGATTTTGCTTTCTGCTGCTCTTCACTATGCCACCCTACCTTGGAACCAGCTAATTACAGACTGCAACTTCCCACAAAGTGTGACCTAAATAAACCTTTGCTTCCTTAAAAAAAAAAAAGACAAACTATTTACATTTATAATTAATTCTTGTGTTATCTTTTCCAGTAACTAACAAGATACATAAAGAATAAGACTGAGTACTGTATCTTTTATATCTACTTTTAAATCATGTTAAATTTCACTTAAATGTATTTTAAAAGTAGTATGTCACTTATTTTCAAATGATGTATCTTTAATATTTAGTGAAATAATTTCTATTAATATCTTTAAAATGAGAGAAAAGATTAGATTCATTTAAAAATAAAGACTATATTTAAACTATATATATATATATATATATATATATATATATATATATATAATTTAAATATAGTTGCCATAATTTAAAAGAAATTCTGAATAATTTCTTTCCACACAAATTGACCATGAATTTAAGGTGGATCAGAAAATGGTAAGAACAACCTGAAAGATAGAAATGTATTTCAGCTTTGTTGCTGAAATTTAGAAACTTTTAATTCTATATCATCATCTCACTTCCCCTCTGTAATCTCTACCTCCTGCTGCCTTCAGTCAGCAACAGAAGGGTTAGCAAACCTCTGGCTTAGGTATGGATAGCTAAGGAAAATACCAAGTGTAGAGTCAAAAAGAGTAACTGATTTAGCTCCTCTGATGAAGCTGGGTATGTTGCATGCTTTCATTCTTTATAGTAAGACATGTTCACCTGCTCTGAAACTACTTCTCTCTTTTTTTCCCCCTTCTTCACTTTCCTTTTCTATGCAGTAACAGGCAGTGGAGAGATAGTCAATTAGGTTTAATATGCAAAGAAGTAATTTTCCTCTCCTGTAAATGGATAAGATGTCAGGAATTAACAGAAATTTTTGTCTTTATAAGAAGTGATTAATTTTGCAACTCTTAATATCTTCAAATGAGTTTTATGTGATTATCAAGGCTCTTCTTAATTAGTCAAGGCATATAAGGGTTAAAAGTATTAAGATATTTTTATGTGAGGGTGAGACATAGGTTAGATGTCATAAAAATGAAATAAAATCATTCACTTTTGCTAGACGAGTAAAGTTTACAGAACAAGTAATATTCAAAAACTTTAGGGAATGTCTGGGAAACAAATTTCAATAATATAAACAAGCAAAATAGGAGCTTTTCTAAAACTAGAAAACATTGGAATAAAAGAAAATAAAGTAGAAAATTTGTACCTATGTCAACTTTTCAGTCAGTTCAGGATCCCACAGAAAAATGTCACAGACTGTGTGACACAAACAGCTGGAATTTATTTTTTCATAATTCTGGAGGCTGGAAGTTGAAGGACAAAGTACCATCATAGCTCTATTCTGGAGAGAGTTCTTTTCACAACCTATATATTTTTGAGGTCTCTTGTCATTAGTGTCCTTCTAAGGGAACCATATCATGACATAAACATTCATTCCATAGCAGCTAGTATTCACAGTAAGTGGCTAAACTCCATCATTAAATAACCCACAAATATGTAATGCAGCAAATAAGAGAAGGATGTCTAAGGGAGAATGTTGAAAGCCACAACTAAATATACAAATTTTAACATGTTTCTTAAAAACTCTATTGAATAATATTAAGAATATAGCAATTGCAACAAACCAAGAAGCAACTCCCTATATGTAATTCATATATGTATAAATGTGTATTTGCAAAAGAGTGAAAAATATTTTATAGTGAAGTTATTGTAAAATTAATGAAAAATGTAAAGTAAAAATTAAATGTGTGGAAGGTAGATATCATCATCAAAATGTAGGAACTTGGTGTTCATTTTTTGA
>PVJX010030306.1:0-22153 GCA_004027295.1 Dolichotis patagonum
CCGGGGAGTGAGGGTGAGCACTGGGGAGCTGGTGACCGTGGGGTGCAGGTGGGACACAGAGGACCCCACCCAGGAGAAGATGGGGGGCGTCCCCCGTTCGCAGGCCCAGGGCGCAGAGCAGGTCAGGGTGCTGGGGCGGCCGGTCGCCAGGGTCCCCGGGATGAGGATGTCGGGGCTGTGGGTCAGGGCTGGCGAGGAGAGGGGACAGCGGGGTGAGGACGAGGCTCGGAGTCATGGCCCTGAGGGAGCTGGGGTCCTGGCTGCGCTTCTCCCGCGGCCCAGTGCTCAGCCCTGGGTCCCCAGGGCGGGTCCATCCCGGCTCCCCGCAGCCCTGTGACTTCCCCTCCGGCTGCCGCCTGAGCCCGGCCTTACCCGTCACGCGCACAAACATTCGGTAATCTGTGTAACTATAGCGTATATTTCCTCGCTCCAGCCGAAAGTAAAAAGATCCCTCGTCCTTCTTCCTGGCATCTCTGATGTCCAGGGAGCAGTTGCCGTCCTTGGGGTGCCCAGTGAGGTGGAATCGGCCCCTGGTTTCCTCCTGCACCTGTCGACCTGGTTCATTCGTGGCCACCAGAGTACTCGAGTATCTAGACCCCCGGTACCAGTAGCCGTAAGCTGGGTCCCACTCGGTCGAGTCTCCATATGGGTAGGTGAACGTGCAGGGCACATGGACACACAGGCCCTTCTGTACCGTCACTGACCCATTCACGTCCAGGGAGTAACCCCATGCGCTCGCCCCTTCCTGAGCCCAGAGCAGCAGGAGCAGCGCCAGCGGCGGCAGCGGGAGCAGCATGTCCGGCTAGAGCTGTGTCCAGCCGGGTAGAATTTTTGGGATCTCTGCTCTGAGGAACCCAGAGCCTTGAGCCCTGCAGAAGGCCCCACAGGAAGAGCCGCGCCTCCTGGGGGCGGAGCTTAAAACTGGGCTCTGGCGGAGGGGGGGGACCCAACCACCGTCAGCCACCCACCACCCATGGCCCCTCCTGGGACCTCAGAGCCAGAGGATGAGAAACTCTCCAGCTCATCCCCACTCAGGGACCAACCCGTCTCCTCCCTCCCTGCTGAAGGTCCTCCCCTTGGGTGACATTCTCTGCAGTATGAAAATGGGTCCCCCAGAGGTCTGAGCATCTCTTGGCAGGATGACTGTATGCAACATAGCAAATATGGGGGAGGGGGTCTCTTCTATCTTCTCTTTGAAAGCAAGTGTTGTTTTCAGTTTTGTTTCATTATGATTATTTGTTTTGCTCTATTCAATATTCTCTTTCGATTGATTTTATAATGCTCCGTCTTTGGTTTGATTTTGCTATACTTAATTGACTAGACAACTATTGTGAAGATAATGAGATATACTATGGTATCTATTACTGTTATCCCGGTAACCTGTCGTGAAGTTCTGTACCAAATTCACTGCACTGTCTCAATTGGCTTTGTTCTGTCTTGTTCTGTTGTATTTCTACTACCTTCAAGATAAAAAAGAAAAAAAAAGAAAATGGGTCCCCACTTAGCAGATCTCTGAGCACCCCCTGAAGCTGTTGGCATTTGTTCAGCCTAGGGTGGGACCTAGGGATGGGATGGGGACAGAGAGGCGGGGAGAGCCTCAGAGAGGCCACAGAGAGTCCTGTGAGTAGGAGGCCTCTCCTGCCCTGCTCAGCAGCTCCGGGGTGGTCACACCCTCCTCACACAGTGAGGCCAGCACAGCAGGCCTAGGCACTGTCCCCAAGGGGCCACTACCCGGAGTGGGGAGACCATAAATCTTCCAGGGCACCCAGGGTCCTCAGTGTGGGGCGAGCAGGTGGGGTATAAAGTTAATCTCACCCCAGCTGGATGCTCAGTCCCGGTAAGGTTGGACGGAGGGGATACTGGGATGGTGGTGAGCATTCTGAGTGTTAAAACACAATGAAGACCCGCAGAGGAACCCGGTTCACAAGAGGTGTGAGGAACTGAGGTGGTCACTGTTGTATAGCTGGACTTTGTAGGGAAGAAAGTCAATAGGGAACGGGCATATTTTGAAAGGGGTAAACGTCTTTGTTCTGCAAGACTGAATTTCACGCTGGGAATGGAACTCAGTGTTATGGCTTGTACAGATGTCCTCAAACATCTCATGCACTCATAGGTGGGGCTCCCAGGAGGTGACTGGGTTTGAGGAACATGACACTCATCAGTGGATGAATCCAAAGATGAGTTTATAGTTAAATGTGGGGAAGGTGAAGCCTGCTCAAAGGAGGTGAGTCCCGGGGGCATGACCGGGAAGGGTCTATCGCCCCCTCCTCCACTGATAGCTGTCTGTGTCCTGTTTGCCCTACCATAGACTGTTTCTCCTCTTCAGTACCCCTCTGCCAGGCTGGAGCCAGTCAACTATGGGCTGAGATCTCTATAAACTGTGAGCAAAAATAAACCTTTCCTCCTTTGCATTGTGAGTTTAAAGTATTTTGTCCCAGCAACAAAAAAGTAACTAAGACATGGGCCTTACACATGCTACACAAGCACTGCACCTCCAAGCTAAGCACTTACCCACCAAGTTAGATTTCCTCACCACTGCTGTGTCTCACTACCTTGCCAGCTCATTACCCCAGAGCATGGTGGGTCTGCCTGAGGAATCTGGAGAGATGGGAGAGATGAAGTAAGGAGTGCCAGCCTTGTGGCATCTACCATCAGGGAAGGTCAGGATTTCGTGTGAAAAGAAACACACTCCTGAATCCAACAGAAGATTATTTTTAACTGCTTGGCAAGAACTGGGAGGAGGTGTTGAAAACTCTGAAGATGGAGCCTGCATCAGTTCCTGTCAGTATTTCTTGGAACTTTGTGAGCAGGATGGGAGGTGAGAATGTATGACATGTAGATGAAAGTCTCCTAGAAAACAACAGCAAGAGACAGACCACCACACACGCTCCAAGATCACTCACCTGTTCCCCTTCCCTATTGCTACAACCCACTCCTCCCTGAAGGAGCCCCAAATTCACGTTAGTGCCAATTGCTGACTTGCTTGTCCTGGCAGTTTTGCCATCTGAGGTAACATCTTCAATGCTATAGCTTTGAACATGTTGGACTAAAGACTTTATACATGGAAAAGTACTCTGGCTTCTTCCATTCAAAATTGTGGGTAGTTCCATTCTACACTATTCCCTTTCCAGAACCATTACCCATCACCTTGAGGAGAGGCTGTGAAGTTTTAATCAACTGTGATCATTGACAAGAGGAGATGCAGGGGTTATGCATGCATAGTTGGACTTCTCTAAATGCACGCACATGCACACACATGCATGCACACCCATGCATGCACACACACACACATGCACGCTCACAGCTTCTTACATGTTCAGCTGGTATTCCATCCTGCAACCCTCCGTGTGCCCAATCCCTCTCCCACACAGGAACAGTTGCAGCCTCCCAATGGTCAGCCCAGTTGGGTTATGGCCCATCTGTTTCCTATGGCCCCCAACTTGTAAAGAAAAGCAGAAGAATGGGAAGGAGAGATCTGGGGAGGCCACACAGAATCCACACCAAAAGAGGAACTTGGGACACAAGTCAAGAGAGCTGAGAGGCCCTCTAGAACCACTTCCCCAATTTTTGGAAGACACTGCTGGGGTCCAGCATAGTCTGAATGTTCATATCTCTCCACAATTCAGAAGTTGAAATCCAAATAGTCAAGGTGAAGGCCACAAGAGATGGGATCCTGTAGTTGGTAATTTGGCCATGGGGGAAGAGCCCTTATGAATATCATTAGTAATTTTATAGAAGAGACCCCAGAGAGCTCGTATGCCCTTGCCACCATCAGAGGACCCAACAAGAAGGCATGATCTGTATGAAACCATGTCCTCAACAGACACTGAACCTGCTAGTGCCTTGATTTTGGACTTCCTAGCCTCCAGAACTGTAAGGAATAAATGTCTCTTGTTTGTAAACCACCTGGTTTATGGTATCTTGCTAAAACTGCTGAAACAAACTAAGACAGCAAAGTAAATTGCCCCTCCTGACTGTCTTTTGTGTCACCATCTGCCTGTGAAGCCACCTCACCAATCTTTGTTTGCCCCAAATTGATTGGCTAGGAGGGAAGAATTGTCAAGTTTGTACCACAGGATGATGGAAGAAATTTTTATTTATTCATTCATTCGTTCACTCACTCACTCTCTCACTGATTCACTTGCAGCCAGGTGGCTCACATTCAGCCGGTGCCTTGCACTTTCCAGCAAAGGGGTAAGCGGAACAGATCACTGTTCCTGTGAGAGGCAGCAGTGTCTGGTTGGAATATAGTCACCGGACAATCCCAATGTCACATGGTAGGTGGCCATGGTGGGGGGTGCACAGACCAGGGATGGGTGGGGATCTCACAGTTCCAGAGGGGAAGGTGAGTTCTCAGTGGAGAATGGCCAGAGTGGACATGGCAGGGACTTTTGGTCAATCATAAGGAATCTTCATTCCACTAGTGACTCTGAGACAGAGGAAAT
Source organism: Dolichotis patagonum (assembly GCA_004027295.1). Lineage (NCBI taxonomy): Eukaryota > Metazoa > Chordata > Mammalia > Rodentia > Caviidae > Dolichotis > Dolichotis patagonum. The sequence goes on from PVJX010030306.1 coordinate 4,446, forward strand.
AGCCGGACTCTTTGCACTGCATTCCCAGTACCTCTCACTCTCCCACGCACAGCTGATCCTCAGCCACCCTACAAATCTCGTGCTCTGTGTGTGCCCCAGCCGACTCTCCCCGGCAGACGTCAGGGGACTGAGCATGGGGTGCTGCCTCTGCTCCAGATGGAATCTAGCTCTGGGGATCCCCAGGCAGGATTACTGCACTGCTGGAGGGGTTTGATGTCCACAGCTCTGTGCAGGGTCCTGATCACAGAGACAGGGGCCCAAAATCCGGCACCAGAGCATCAACAGGTCAGGTGCACTGAAGAGTGACCAGGTCCCCCTGGAAGGAGCCACTCAGGATGCAGCAGTTCTTTCTCCCCCCGTCTCTGCCCCAGCCTCAGGAGTGCCCTGGGATGACTTCAAGCTTTGTCCCAGGGCACTGGGCTGTTGTTGCCCGTTTCCAAGACAGCAAAGGTGGAGTCTGTGTGCTGTTCCTCTACATACATGTTTCCGCTGACTCCTCTTCACACTCTTGAGCAAGAAGAGCAATCCCCACCCCCCATCAGACAGAGGAGACAGCAGTTAAGTCACACCAGTGAGATGAGCACACAACCCAGCAGTGACCTGTGAAAGCAGCCACAGACCTGGGTCCTACTGACCATCACTCTTGTGACTTGCTTAACTTCTTTTCCCTTGTGGCCACCTTTAACCTGGAAGCACTCAGGGACAGGATTCTGGAAGTGCTGCTCCAATCTGACTGTGGATAGAACACAGAACTTCATAGGGTCTTCACCGAAGGTTTCGAATTACCACTTAAAATAATCCTTTTTATGCTGAAGGTAGGAAAGTTAGTTAAAGTGACTTCCAAATTTGCCTTTTCCCTGTTACCTATGGCCTCTGTAGACTACTGTTTCAGCTATGTACTGCTGCATGTCAAAGCACCCCAAACTCATTTCATTGTGTCTCAACCTGCTGTAAAACAGGCTGGATCCCAGCTGAGTGGTTTCACTGTGAGCTTTTCTCTGAGGTTTTTCAGGTTTTACATTGAGATGGTGGCGTTCACTTTGCTGGACATGTGACAATTGCTGGGCACAAAGGAGGGTAGCTGGTCAGTCAGTCAGAGCAGGAGTCACTGAGTCCTGGTAGAAGGACTGGTGGCCCAGGTGGGCACAAGTGTCCCGGAATGAAACGTACAGTGGCATGCAAATCACCCAGGAAAATGGCATTTCTAATCTTTCTCCCTTACTCAGGCATTGTTCTACAATCTGATGCCCTGTCTCCTAGGGTCTCTTGCCTATGCACAGGAGCTCTGTCTTCCCAAGGTAAAGAGTAGGATAAGGCTCATCTCATTACTCACAATGCTTAGTGACTGTGTGTGTGTAAATATAGTCTTTCTGCTGCTATAACAAATGACGTGAGGCTGGTAACTTACAAACCGTACATGTTTATTTGGCTTACAGCTTTAGAGGTTAGGAAGTCAAAGACTGTGAATCAGCATCTGCTCGGTGGGAGTGAGGTCCTTCTTGCCGCCGTGTAATGGCAGAGGGCACCACATGATGGGACAGAGCAATATCCCAGCTGGAGTCTTCGCTCCTCATCTTATAAACCTACTAATGCCATGATGAAGTCCCCAAACCCATAGCTCAAATAATCCTAATTTCCTCCCAAATATACCACCTCCAAAGACTATTTAAAATGGCTTTTGGGATTAAGTTTCCAACACATAGACTTTTGAGGAAAATGTAAAATCATAGCACTTGAGTTCTGTTTCTCTAGAGAAACTAGACTAACACAGCCAATGATGAAATTGACCAACTAGGCAAGGTCTCATGGGCCATGTTCTGACTCTCACACAATCTCCCTGGAGATAGGAGCCCTTGGAAGGTGTAAGCAAGAGACTAGGGAGAGGGCAGACACATCTGTGCTCTCTGGAGTCCACGTTGCTGCCCTGAGTGTGCACAGAAGGGGCAGCAGTGGAATCAGAAAACCAAACAGGAGTTGGGCTGTTTATCATCGCCATGGTCATGGATGGAGATTCCTGCCCCCAGACACAGCATTGCCTTCATTCACAGCTACAACCCTGGGAACAGTGGGATTCGCTCTGCCTGCCATAGGTGATCACACAAAAGTGCAGATTTATGGGGGAAAGAGGACCAACCCAATATGCAACAGGAACTAAGCAAGGTTTGCGTTAAAAACAAACAAAAAAACAAAAACAAAAAAAAGGTAACATCAGAGCGGCTGGAAAAATGTCCCTAAGGTTTGGCCCCTCTATCAGAGGACTGGGATTGGAACAGTGGGTACAGGACTGGGGAGGGACACAGGTATGAGTGTGAGTCGAGTTTCCAGAGTGAAGAAGAAGGGATCTCAATGAGGCCTCACAGCCCTGAGCCTCTGGTCTCTTCCAGGCCTGCAGAACAAACACAAGTCTCAGATCAAAGTTAGCCCTTTAATTGTAATTCTAAGGAGAGCAGAACAGCTCAGGACCGCTTAGAACTTGAGGGCCTATCCCTGGACCCCCTGAAGTGGGGTAGTCCTGCTCACCCAGTATAGCAGGTCCACTGGGGAGGCAGCTGAATGTGAGGAGGGAGTCGGCTCCCATGGCAGCCCCCCTGGTCAAGGCCTCAGGCCTCAGCTCCTGTGCTGCACTGATGCTGCACAGAGAGGCTCAAGGGAAAGTGCTGGGAGCCCAGGGGGTGCTGAGCCTGGCAGTGACACCCCCTCCATCCTCAGCCCCTACACAGGACAGCTCCAGGACCCCAGATCTGGAGACCAGGTAGAGACTTATGGCTTTTCCCTTCCAGGTCCAGCTCAGGGAGCCGGGGGTGGGGGTTACTGTCAGCCTCACAGACCAGGCCCAACGACTGGTCCTCCAGGACAAACAGTGATGTGCCATCGCTCAGTGTCTTCTGGGTTAGGGATGTGTGAGAGACACCACAGAGGGCGAGGCTGAGTCCTGCTTACTTCCCACAGAAGACCCTTACTTTCCATGCTAATAGAAATTGGACATGTGAGTGTCAGGCCCAGGAACATAGACACCCAAATCCAGGCCTCAGAAGTGGCTCAGAGACCCTAGGAATAGAGAATCAAAGCTGAGGCGGGAATTCAGGAGGTTATCATGTGAGCACATGGCAGGAGAGAATCTCAGATGGAGGACAGAGAGGTGACGTGCAAGGTACTGAAATGGAGGGAATCATGGGGGCCATGGAGATGTGGGGACACAATAAGAGGGGGAGCTTGGATCAGGGGCGACAAGGAACCATGCATGAGAAACACGAGTGTGGTGAAAGAAGGGGGCAATTTCTCAGCAGAATTTCTGCAGGTTCTTCTTCCGTCTCTGCTGCCATCTCCTCTGGTTGTCATTGGATTGAGGATCTATACTGGAAGGTGTCTGACAATCCCCACCAGCTCTTTTTGATGAAGAATTGGACCCAACTTGGCTGACATGGTTGGGATTTGTATCTGAGCTTCTGACAGCTAATTTGGAGAGCTAGCGTGATCATTGTGTGGCTACACCACTTGTTACATGCTGTGTTCCTGACTACTAGGCTGAAAAAATAGACGCTAAAATCCATAATTATACCTATGGAATCAATTAATAAGCATAGCAGACTAATATCTACTATGAGAATTTAGTAGTAAATTTTCTTTGTCTATTATATACAAATAGCATAAATAATTTTAATATACTAGTCATGATGTATGCAGTATTTTAAAATATCTGGCCTTGATTCAGATAAAATACTTTATTTCAAAGAATGAATACCATTGATAAAATCACTACATTGCCGGGCATGGGCACATGTGTATAATACCAGCACTTGAGAGGCTGAGGCAGGAGGATTGCCGTAGATTTGAGGCCAGCCTGAACTTCATAATGAGATTCTGTCTTCAACTACCTCCTCTCAAAAACTAAGGGATTTTCCCAAGAGAAATATCATGGCCTTGTAATTACACTATCGTAGAATGTTTAATTTGGATGGATGCAGGTTGTCTATAAAGACAACTTAACTATACAAACTGTCTTAAGTAATAGATAACAAGGTACAATTACAAATTTCCTAGAGTTGATGCAATAAATTGTTGCTTTTCCATTGAGGACTTCAGGTAGTCACCTTGGGTGGTCAGGTTTTTTTGTTGACAAAGGTGTCTATTCAGTATCTTTACCCTTTGTTACTCTGGATTGTGGGATTAAATCTCGTGCTCAACTTTTCTGTGCTCTTGAAATTAGCTTTATTGTAAGGAAATCTATGTCTATTTTAGAAAACTGCAAATAAAAAAAACAAGTCACTGCCAAATCCTTTGGATATTATCATAATTACACCGAGTTAAAAATCAAATAATCATGAAAGTTTCTTGATTAAACCAAGCCTGTTCCTCATTGTGTCGTTCATTCTTCATCTTTTCTATAGCATGATTTTTAGAAAGTCTGCATCTTAAATATGCTGTCTATATTAACACTATATTGTTTCCCACTCTGAATTCTGGTGTGTTAAAATAAATGTAACATTTTAACTTAAAAAAAAAAGAGAGAGAATCCCACCTTCCTGGAGATCATGTCCTCTGAGACAAGTGAAGGAGTTGTGTAAGGTGCAGAGTTTGGCTTCTGTTAGAAGGGGAAGTGCAATGAATTTATAGCCCCACAAAGGGGCCTTATGTGTCTACATTGTCACATTCTCCTTTTTAACTTCTTCAAACAGCAAGAAGAGAGAACACACAGAATTGTGAAATCAGAGTATTAGGGTTTCTCTGTTTACAACATATCCTGTGCTTTCTGACTGGGAACTACACAAATGTTGGCACTTTATATGTCAATGTACTCACCACAAGTAAAAGAGTCTTCATCTTGGCAAAAGGAATTTTATGAAAGAAATATGGGACTTCCCACATCATAAAGAAGAGTTGAAAGATCTGTTGGAGAGGATGGTCCTCTGTGAGTCTCTGGTACTCTTACTCATTTTGCTAGGTACATGAAGTCTGGTACAGTGACCTCTCTTCACCTAGACAAGTTCTCAGAATTGTGTTTGCAGACAGAAACCTTGGTGGGTAAGTTAATATCTCCTTCCAGGTTGAAGAGCAAGCTCATTTACCCCTGGTTATAAAGGAATGTGATTCTCCAGCTTTCTAGTTTTGCCACTTGGGGACCTAAAGCTGAGTCTGAGGTTTCTCTGAGCTTTGTCCTATAAACAGAGTATACTGACACTCAGTCCTTATTCCCATATGCTCACCATGGGGCAGGATGGAGACCCTTGAAAGTTCTATTTACAGACAACAATGATGCAATCAGGAGAGTGATAGAGGAGGAAGATCTGGAATGAAAATGTTTTGCAAACAATAGAATTATTTTTAAGTGTCAATACTATTGAGAGCTTATTATAAGTCAAGTACTTTTCTGGGTGAAGAAAATAGGAAAAATACTTCCATCCAGTGTTACAGGGCCAGTAAAAGACTTGCCCTGAGAATGGGCAGTGAGGAATCATTGCCCAGGGTCCCAGAGCTGGGCAGATACAGAACGAGTACAGCCAGGCTAGACACCTGTCCCTCCACTTCAGGACATGTTACTGTGTGACAGTAGTTAGAGATGCATAATGTAGGCAGGAGAGTTTGCTAATTAACCTTAATTAACATTAATTAATTAACATGATTAATTAATTAACATTAATTAATCATGATGACACTGAAGGAATAGATGGGGGCCTGGTGGGTTTCCAATGTCATCTAGACTCAAGAGTTGCCTGAATCTAGAGTAGGGGAGGTGAAAAAGTGAGCTCCTGGATTGAGAAATCATTCCTGTGTGGTGAGGTGAGAAAAACACCAGGGAGCAGAGGAGGGAAGAGGCCAAGGGGCTAGGAGGGCACCAGGGTGAGAGTCCTAAAGGGAAGAGAAAGAGGACAAAACATGATCTGGAGGAGCGGGCATGCACATGTTGGAAGAGGAAGCAACATGAGCCATTTTCAGGAAGGGAAATTTATGAAACTCATTGTTTCTGGGGTGCAGTGCATTAAAAGGAGACATCTTTTGTAACTCTGGGGATCTTCATTTGAATAATGATGGCAGTTATATCATTAAGAGTAAATATATGATAATGTGGGGCTTCAGTAGACTGGAGAGGGCAGAAATCTGTGACAGCCATCAGGGGACAATCATAAGTAATGATCAGAGGGGGAAAGGGCCATGGCTGAGCTGTGGAAACTTACTTCCAAAGGACCATGGGCTGGGAGGAACAAGGGATAAACACAGAAAGGTAATCAGTAGTCTTCAGGCAGGTTCCTCAGAGAGAGAGAGAGAGAGAGAGAGAGAGAGCAAGGTCCAGGGGCAAACGAGTATTTCCTTTTTACTGACCTCAAGTCTCCAGAGGCCATGAAACTCAGTGACAAATACACAATTATTCAGTATGAAGATGTAGAACCCTAAGACATGACTTCAAATTACCTTGAGCCTGGGCGAACCAAACTCAGCAGAAGCTGAAGAATAACAACAGTATGTTGTGAACCTACAAGTGAGGAGTACCATCAGCAACTGCAGAGCAGACCAGACTGGAAACTCATCAGTTACAAAGTGCCCACAAGTTACGCCTGGACCAGTTTACCATGTGTAGACTATCCTGCCAAAATTCCTAGTTATTGCCAGTCCATTTCTACTTCATCTTCCTAAAATACATAAATTCCTCCACTACCAGCCACTCAGTGAAAGACTGAGCTTGCCTCCTGTGTGCTTATTCAAGCTGTGTTACCAGTGGGGTAACACGCCACACCCCATCATGCCTTTTCACAGAAAGGGTGTCAGCCAGATTCTGTGAAACACCAAGAACACAATGATTTAGCAAAGTGGAATTGGTCTCGACCAGGATCTCCCATGCAAGGTTCATGGGCATGGGGAAGGAAGTGGCAGTGATATCCTTCCAGAATCCAGACATAAACTACCAAAAACTCTGACCCCTTCATTTCACTTCTTTTTCCCTCAGGGACCCTGAGATTATAGTCCCTCTCTCAAGGAAGTGATGGACAAGAGAGTCCTTCCTGTGATCACAACAGCTTGTGAATTTCATGCAATAGATGAACCAAATGACTTCAAGGTAGCAGCAGGAAATGAATGCTAAACTTTATAGATTCCTTGGAGCCTCAAATATGAGTGAATACTGCATCAGTGGGAATGAAAGAAGGACCCCCTCAGAAGGTCCTGGCATAAATCCTGTTAGACTCTTCAGGTTTCTGGGTTCTAATGACCATAGTACATTAAAGTCAGGTGTCTGGACCAAGGAAGAGGAGAGAGGAAGCAATGTGGGCACCTGAGGGGAAACCAGGCTGTAATCTTCAAAGTGGCCTCTGTCTCAAACCCAGAGCTTTATCATCTCTGCATCCTAAGAGTGGTTAGGATTAGGTTTGACTTCTCCTTGGTGAAAAATTTTGGTTTGAGATCTTGCATATCTTGTCCCCACTCCTACTTATCATAATGAAAACAAAAGTCATCCTGTGCCTTAAATAATTCTAAGGACCCTTCTCCCTACTTGATACCCAGGCCACAGAAGGTCACCGTCAACATGTCCTGGTCACAGTGATGGTGATGACAAGCATTGTGGAGATCAGGTTGACGAGCAAGATCTTCTCCTGGGGATGTCAAGAAAGATTCTCATTGGGAAAAACTTTGATCACCAGCATAAATGCAAAGAAGATTCCTAGAAAGGGATTCTGTATCTAGCACCAAGACATGCATGTGATGAAACCCAAGCTCTAACCAAGAAAGGTGCATTCATTATCTACTGCTGCATAATAAATTACGTCAAGACTGAGGGCCTAAAAAAAGCATTATCTCATGGTTCCACTGGGCCTGGGATCAGATTGAAGCTTGGCTGGTCATGTGACAGAGGGTCTGTCATAAGCTGTGATTTAGTATCCAACAGATGTTATAATCTTTATGAGGCTTACAGGATTAAATTCCAGGAAACTTCCTGGTTGCCAGCAGGAGTCAGTTCCTCAAAGCACTGGGCTAAAGGCTTCAGTTTTGCACTGGTTGTTTTGTTAAATTTCCCTCAGCATCTGAAAACATAGGCTTCTCCAAAAGGCAGCTCACAGTATGATCTTCCTTCACTGCAGTGAGAAAGGAGGGAGAAAACAAGGTCAAAGTCAGCCTCTCCTAAAGCGACCTTGATGGTAACATTTACCACCTTTACCATTATATTCTGTATGTTAGAAGCAAGTTGCTGGGCCCATTGCACACTGGTGGGAGGAGATTAGACAAGCACGTGGTTGTGCTTTGGATGTGACTTGTCCCCCAGGGATTCACAGACTGAGCGTTTAGTCCCCAGTGTGCAGATGTCCCAGGAGGTGGGACCTTAAGAGGCAGGGCCTGGAGAAGGTTCCTGGAGCACCGCCCTCAGAAGAGATTAATGGAGTCTTTTGGGATTTTAGTCAGTTCTCAGAAGAGAGAGTTGTTAGAGCTAGCCTCACACATTTGACCACTTCTGCCTGTGACCAGTTCCTGTTTCAATTCTGCACCATTTGGGACCCAGACAGTTCTATTTGATGTTAAACTTCTATCCTTTAAAACTGCACACCAAATAACCCTACCTTCTTTGCAGAGTAGCAAACCTCAGGTATTTTGTCACAGAAACTGATAATTAGTACACAAACATGAATAAAAGAGAGGAATCATAAGGCCTATCTTGGAAGTTTGCTTACAATAATCATATATAAACAGTAAGGATCTGTCCTTGAGTGGAGAGTGGGCTTGGAGAAAGGTGAGAGCAAATGAGGATGAAGCACTCTTACAGTGTTTGATCACACAGGGTCCTAAAAAGCAAGCCAGGGAATTCAGAGAGGAAGCAGGTATGAGGATTCAGGGCAGGGAGACAATTAACCTCAACTAGGACAACCATAAGGATGGAAATTAGGGCTGTACGAGAGATATTGAAAAGAAAATTAAAGGAATAATCCTATACATCACAAATGTTGGCATTATGTAAGCCCACAACCCATTCTCCTTTACTAAGAGGAAATCAATTTCATGGGATAGGTAGAGAACTGATCTAGACATAAGGTATAGGAAACATACACCAGTATAAGATATGAACTTCCACTCCTGGAAGAGCATAAAACCTCACGACAGGGAAGCATTCCCCTGGAGTAACGAGGGAACAATTATGAGCTAAGCCAGAGATATCCAGCCTGCTCTGAGTGTGGGAGAAAAATCAACAGAGATATTAGCATTCTAAAAAGGTTGATCCAACAAATGAAAACATGTGGAGAGCCAAAATGTGCCCACTTCAAAGAGCTGGGAATTTCTTGATGTCCTTATAAAGATTTGGAAATGTAAGTCTTTCCTCAAGTACACTAGGTGCTTCTTCCTCAAGACAGTCGCAGGATTTTTTAAGCCAACAATGTGTTTAGAAATACAAAAAGCAACTTGGAAAGAGTTGTTTTTAATGAAATGTGATTATGTCCATTTTCCCAAAGTCTTAGCCTGAATTGACTTCTGGATCAAATCAAAAGAAGAGACCATTCTGGTTGGGAGGACACAGAAGTCTGTAAGACACAGAGATTCAGTGAATAAGACAGGAAAGGTCTGTCCCTAGTTCAAGAGGGAAAACTACACAGGTGAGGTCAGAAGTTAAGAAAGGTGCTAGGGTGGCACTGAGATAGCAGATTAGGGTGTGACAAGAGGTAGCTGGGGAAGTAGGTAAGAACCTGTTAACTGCAAGATCCCAGACACACGTGCAGAACGGACCCCCAGAGTCCTGCAATGGACTCCTCAGGAGAACTCACGCGGGTTTTCAATGGGATGGCCTAGGTTTGATGTCAGCCTGAGGCATGGAATCCCAGCACTACCCCTCAGGACTCAAAGATAGAAGTTCTCATGGGTTTCCTTGAGATTTGGATAGTATAAAATAAATGCAGCCATAAGGAACCAGTGCTATCATACCACTCTGTGATAACCCACACCGTGTGACCCAGATGCAGTGTGTAATTTTATCTTTGAGCTTACCTTCTTTTTCTATGTACTTGTCATGCAGATCCAGTTTCTAGTAACTCTCCATTTTTGCTTTCTTGAATAAACTTTGCCACTGCTTTTGGCTTGTTTCATTCATTTCTCTGTCCTAGGCAAGAAGAACCTGGAATCCAACTCCAGAAGGTGAGGTGAGCTGTTTAGAACCTAGATGATGAGCCATTTTTAAGAAGCAAGCTACCAGATAACAGGAGCATGGAGGAGAAGAGTTGAGGACCACAAAGTCTTAGCCATGGAATCAGCTATCATGATTTCACAAGAGATAGGTTTGATGTCCAGTACTCTGCCTCATTGCATGGTGAGGTGCCAGGGTCCCTTCACTGCTGTGCTGGCAACAAAACTTGGTTTTGAGCCCAGGGATGGAAAGTGGACAGTTGACTGTTGTACAATTTTGCAGCAGAATTGTGGAATCCACACATGGTTTCTTACAAGTGCAAGCAGAATCTAGTTCACAGTGTCAAGGGTCCAAATGCAGACTGCCCCCAAGTGTCTTCCCTAAGCAAGAGAGGTCTAGGGGCCAGCAAGTTCCTGTTTGTCAGACACAGGGACGGAGACATGAGTACTTGAGGGGAGATAGGAGGCAAAGGGAGAAGGAAGGAGAAAGAGGAACAGGAAGAAGCACAGGTAAGGAGAACAAAAGAGATAGAGGGAAGAGGAGGACAGAGAAAAGATGGAGGAGAGAAGAGAGAGGAAAATCAGGGCTCATCTCCCGAGATGTAAGCACTGCCCAGTAGCTCATCCAGCCAAAGTATCCTAGCCTCATCCATCATCAGCTTATCTACATCCTGCCCTTTTGATTCAGAACCCTGCATGTCTTGTCCACACTCCTACGTGTCACAATGGGTATCAGATTAATCTTGTGTCTTAAGCAATTCTGAGAACCCACAGACTAGATTTCTCTAGTTCTAGTTTTCTAGTTCTAGTTTTCTAGTTCTAGTTCTAGTTCTAGTTCTAGTTCTAGTTCTAGTTCTAGTTCTAGTTCTAGTTCTAGTTCTAGTTCTAGTTCTAGTTCGTTTTAGTTCTAGAGAAGGTCTCTGGGATTCACTGCAGTGCGCTGTTAACATGCTTTGATTATAGTGGCAGCTATGGCCAGTGTTGTGGAACTCAAGTAGGAGCAAGAACCACTCCTGGATGTGTCATGAATGACTCTTGATGGAGGAAAAACTCTCGTAACTGTAAGCATGAGAAGATCAAGGAAGAGGAGGCTGTCCCTGCATCAGGATGAGAGTGTGAGAAACCCCCAAATGATCAAAGCTCTTACCAAAAGCAGTGTATCAATTATCTATTCCCACATAATAAAGTGCAGTGAGACTCAATGACTTAAAACAGAACATTCTCCCCTAGTTTCTCTGAGTCTGGAGTCAGAGTCCAATTTTACTGGCCTTGGGACAGAGGGTCTGCCACAAGCTGCAATCAAGATATCAAGTGATTCTACAATCTTTCAGAGAATCACAGGAAAGGATCCACTTCCAGGATTCTCCTTGTTCCTCAAAGTGGTTGGGCTTCAATTTCTCACTGGTTGTTGGGTTAATGCTGCCCACATTTCCTAGAAATACAGATATTTAATTAATCAGCCATTGTATTATCTCCCTTTATTAAACTGAGAAATCTAGTACAAGGACAGGGCAGATCCAGTATTTTATGCTGTGATCCTGGTAGAAACACCTGTCAACCTGACCACCTTCACTGTGCTCTTGCTCATTAGGACACAATCATGAGGTCCAGCACACACAGAGGGAAGAAAATTATGCAAGGTATATCTGTGGTTTGGATTTGGGTTTTCCCCAAATGATTCCTGCGCTGGAAGCTTGGTAACCCTGTGTGTCAATGTCAAATGTGTCGGAGCCTTGGAAGTGAAGCATATTATAATGCAATAGACTCAGTGGGCCATGGCCCTCCCAAGAGATTAATATGGTTCCTGCAGAAGGTCAGTTCTCACAGGAACTACTTGTTACAAAACTATTTCACCCTATGCATCTGACTACTTCTGCATGTGGCCGGTTCTTCCTTCAGTTCTTCATCAGTTTACCCAGTCAGTAGGGCCCTGGTAAAGATAAAACAAGTGCTTTCATCCACCAAAACTAGGGGCCTAATAAATATACCTTCTGAATACATCCCCTGTGCTCGTGTACTTGTTGTGGTGCTGAAAAATCTGTATTGCAAGGGTGAAATTAAGAGGTGGAGATCTCCAGATCTTGGAAACAACCTAAGTGCCCATCAACTGAGGAATGGATAAAAAAAGTTGTGGCATTTTTATACAATGGAGTACTACTCAGCTATAAAGAATGATCACATCGAGATATTTATAAATAAATGGACACGACTTGAGACCATTCTCTTAAGCGAAATAAACCAAAATCACAAGGGTAAATACCATATAGTCTCCCTAGTATGACAGTTGATAAGAGTATATAAGACTTTATGGTAAGCATGAGGCCCCATCTCATAGCTTTGAAGCCTTTCAATGTTTTCAATCATCAGTTGGAATGGTTTTATCCTGTTTTGTTTGACTATATCATGCATGATGATATGAACAGCTGTTTTGAAGAAAACAAAACATTATGACAGCTATTGCTGATTTAATATCATCCTTCTTAGAAGTCCTACCACGCTTCTTTTTTTCTACTGCCATTGGTTCTATCTATCACATTGTGTCTTATTGGAATTTGAATATGTGTGATAGTTTAAACAAATTTTTTTTATCGAAAATGAGATATTATAGAACCCATTGATCATTTTCTGTTATTCGGTTCAGAAAGTCCTGTAATTCTTTCACTCTATGCATGGCTTTATACTATTGTGTTATGTTTGATATTATTGTATTTGAAACTATGCTCAACTATAGCAGAGTAACTGATATGGTGTTAGCTACTGTTGATGTCCAGTTGTCTTAATGTAAAGTACTGTGTAGCCTATGTTGTCCTGTTCTGATCTGCTCTGTACTGTCCTCTTTTGTTTTATTCTCTTTCAAATAAAAATTAAAAAAAAAAGAGGTGGAGATCATAGAGCCATCTTAGAAGGCTGCATAACATAATATCTAACAAAAAATGATGGGACCCTAGCTGGAGGGAGATCTTCCAGAGAATGATAGGAAATGAGGAAGGAGGACTCTTGAGGGGCTTGGTCACGATCTTGCTGGTTATACACAAACCATGGTGCAGGGACTTCTCAACCTGCCTAAGTCTGCCAGGTTACATTTGTAGGAAGGGTTGAAATTATGTCTCCTTCCAGGACATGGAACAGGCTTTCCATTTGCTACAAAGGGGAACTCTCCAGCTTGCTTGTTTTGCCTTCCAGGGTTCATGGATCCTAGGCAGATTTCTCCTCTATTACCAAAATTGAATGAATTTCTCTTGGAGCCAAAATGTACCACTTCCTGTTCCTGTAGGACCACAAATTGACGAGGTAGGACTATTGGAAGTGTTACAATACCAACACAATCAGAATTGTTAGGACAGACACAAAGAACGGGGGTGAGAAGACCTTGCACAAGACATCATTTTTACCTTCAACAGCATTAATTGAAAGCAATATGTGTGAAGTAGCCTTTCAATTGAAGAAAATAAACAAAAGTGAGAGAGAATAAGATGGCTGAGTTAAGGAGTATAATTTGCTGACTCATGAATCAAATCTTGATGACATGGAAGGAATGAAAAAGAACCAGACCTCACAGGACTCCACTATAAGATTGGAGAGTTTAGTGAGAGCAGAGGGAATTGGTGCCCAATAGGGTGGGAAGAAAGTGGGGTGAAGATCTGAGGAGACAAGCAAGAGGATAAAGCATGACCTGGAGCAGGGGAATGTTGGAAGAGGAAGTAATGTGAGTCCACTGCAGAACAGAATATTTGCAAGACATAGTTTCATGGGGTGTGACAGTTCGGAGGAAGACATCTGTATTACTGCAGGGCCCTCATTTGGACAATCATAATGATTCCTTCATCAAATCTGGAAAATGTGGTTGTCTAGGGCTTCCTGTAGACTAGAGAGAACGGAAAGATGTAAGAACCTCACAGGAGAGCCTCTAGAAATGAGCAGAAAGAAAGAGGCCAAGGTGTGGACTGTTGGAACTTATTTTAAAAAGGCTCCTGGGTGGTAGAAAAAAGAGACAAGACTTAGAGAAGTTAACAAGATCCATCAGAGAGTGTTTTCCTGGAATCAAGGAGAAAGAGAAACCAGAGACTTTCCTCACCTCTAAGGTGAACTTTTCAGAGATCTTAAAACTCAATCTTACAAGTCCAAACTTTCAGAACTGAGAAACTGTTCGGGCTGTGTTTGAAGACTTGGGCACAGAACCCTAATGGATTAACTGAAATGACCTTGATATTCTAGAAACCCACCAAAAAATCTTCAGTGAGCCAAAACTGAGGAGCAGGTAGAGGGTTTGTAGACCTACAGTAGAGGCAAATGCCCATTTATCTTCAGCTCCACAGGCCCGACTTATGGAAGGACTGGGAAATCCTCAGTAATGATACATCATCAGTCACCAATGGGGCAGCCCACCATGCATGGATTTTCCTACCAACACTCCTGATCTTGACCAATTGACTTCTAATTCCCTTTCCTTTGGGCATTTAAATTCCTTCTTCATTATCCAAACAGTGAGGAAGGATTGAGTGTGCCTCCTGTTTCCCACCAGTTTACCATATTGAAGATCTTTCGTTTTGTCAGAAGTGTTGGCCACAATTTTGGCTTCCAGGCATTGGGATTGAAGCCTTGCTCAGTGCCTGTATCAGCTGTGTTCATAGTGGGGTGGCACGCCATTGTGATGGCAACCAGCTACTGTGAAGGATCTAGGACAGAGTTATTTGGCAGAAAGGAGTTGGTGTTGACCCACACTCTCCCACTGAAGAAGGTTCATGGATATGAGGATACCAAAAAGTCTGCCAACCCCATTCCCATTCTCACTTCTCTTGGGAACCCAAGTGTCAGAGTCTGTCCTGCAAGGCCAGAAATGTAAGTTCTCTCTATAGTCACAATAGCTCTGTGGATTTCACCCAATAGGTTATCATGGTGGCTCCCAAAATGCCAAGGTGGGTGAGCAATGGGCTGTAGGATTTCCTTGAATCCAGGGATATCAGAAGGGCTCCATCAGTGAGAATGGAGATGGGCACCCTGGCATGACACAGATCAGATTCTAGGGTACAAGGCTCTAAGGAATGCCAGGGACTGATCAGACCCCTAAATACCAATGAGGGGAATGACAAGGAACATGAAAAGACTGAAAGACAAATTTTGAGGTACAAGGGGATTGGGAGGAACCTACCTCTAGTGGTCAGGCACACCAATCTCTGCAGCTGGCCCACTTTTACTAGCAAGTGAAGGGCACAGGATGGGGGGTGTGCTTTTCCTGAAACAGTGACTGTGATAGGGCAAAGTTAATGGAGAATGAGTTCTCTTTATCAGTATGCCTGCATTCTTTAGGATGTCCTCAGCAGGTGTTATCTTGCCTAGGAATTGTGCAGTTAGGAACCTTCTCTTTGCAGCCAGGAAGCATGGCCGCCTTCTGCATACTTCTGTTCCTAACACAGGTCACATCAGCCTCGAGACCACAGGATTCCAGTCATGTAACCTGGTCCCCAGCATGATAATATTTTATATCCCCTGATCCCCAACAAAAGAAAGCAGCACTTAAGTGTCAGATGTCTGGGTCAAGACCAAGGAGGAGATGGAGCACTCTGTGTCAGACTTGACTCATTCTCAGTCTATCCACGTCCTTCCCTCTTGGGTCAGGACCCAATATATCTTGTACACACTCCCACT
This sequence comes from Dolichotis patagonum, assembly GCA_004027295.1. Classification (NCBI taxonomy): domain Eukaryota; kingdom Metazoa; phylum Chordata; class Mammalia; order Rodentia; family Caviidae; genus Dolichotis; species Dolichotis patagonum. The sequence goes on from PVJX010030306.1 coordinate 20,184, forward strand.
TAACACAACATGGGTCAATTTTTCAAGTGTCTTAAAAAATTCTGAGGCTCAACATGCTAGATTGCTCTCTTCAGGATACAGAAGGTCTCTGGCCTTCACCAGAGTGTGCTGTAAGCAGATTGTGACAGCTATGATCACAGTGACAGTTATGACCAGAGTTATGAGCTCAGGTGGGAGCAATGACTTCTCCTGCATGTGTCATGAATGGGTCTTGTGGTGGAAAACTTTGACCATCAACATAAGGATGAGAATATTGCTTGGAAGAATGCTGCCCCCTCCATCAGAACATGAGTGTGAAAAAGACCAAGTTGATTAAAGCTGTCACCGGGAATAGTATATTAGTGATTTCTTCCTGTATAATAAATTACAGTAAGACCCAAATCTTGAAACAAAACATTATCTCCTGGGCCCTTTTGCTCTAGAATGAGAGTTCAATTTCACCCCCTGTGACACAGTGTCTATCACAAGCTCCAATCAAGACATTAAGCGATTCTGTAATCATTTCAAAGCTTTAGAGCAAAGGTCCAATTACAAGATATTTTCTGTTTGCAAAAAGAAGCCAATTCCTCAAAGGGATCAGGCTGAAGGCTTCATTTTCTCACTGATTATTGCATTAATGTTTTTATCAATTCCTGGACATATTGGTGGCCTTCATAAAACAGCTCACACCATGATCTTTCTTCACTACAGTGAAAAAATGAAGTTTGAAAACAGGGCAGAATCAGGCTTTTATTTGTGACCCTGATGATAACTCTTACAAACAGGTTTGAGGAGTGAGTTATGCTCACAAACCAAAGTCTTACTGTACACCAAACGTTGCCATGTGCATTTCAAAATATGTGTATATCCAGGCAACCATCATCACAACTGAGATGAAGAAGATATTCTTCAATTCCAAATTTTCTCATGCAGTTGGGAATTTCCTCCACTTCCCCCCACCCTTTCTCCTTAGGCGACCTCTGATACGCTGCCAAGGTGTGTTGGACTGTGTTTCCTAGAATTTAATGTAATTTGAACCACACAGTATGTGCTTGTCTTCTAAGTCCTGTCACTCAGGATAACTGACCTTCCTTTGCGCAGTAGCAGATAGGAGCAGGTTGCTCCTTTTAAAAAAATGATCACTAAATTGTGTCCCGTTGATGGATATGTGCAGGTTCACCTGGCATTGCATGTATAAGCTATTCCCAGTTTGAGCTGATGGTGTTGCTCTAAACACCCACGCACAAACCTCATCCTCTCCATTCTCCAGGTTATACATTAGGAATGGATCAGAAAAGCCGTACGGTAGGCATATGCTTCCATTTTCAGAAATGGGAAAGGTGTTGCTGAGCTCTTGTAGAACTTCAGACTTTGTCCAGGAGTTTCCAAGATTTCAGTTCCTCAACTTCCCCAGCACTCAGCATGCCCAATCTCTTTTTTTTTTATTTAAAAGAGAATAAAACAAAAGGGAGCAGTACAGAGCAGATCAGAAGAGGACAACATAGGCAACACAGTACTTTACATTAAGTCAACTGGACATCAACAGTATCTAACGCCATATCTCTTACTCTGCTATAGTTGAGCATAGTTTCAATTACAATAGTATCAAACATAACACAATAGTATAAAGGCATGTATATAGTGAAAGAATTCCAGGGCTTTCTGAACCGAATAACAGAAAATGATCAATGTGTATTATACTATCTCATTTTTGATAAAAAAGAAAAAATTTGTTTGAACTATCACACATATTCAAATTCCAATGAGACACAATGTGGTAGATGGAACCAAGGGTAATAGAACAAAAAAAGCATGGTAGGACTTCTAAGAAGGATAATATTAAATCAGCAATAGCTGTCATAATGTTTTCTTCAAAACAGCTGTTCATATCATCATGTATGATATAGTCAAACAAAACAGGATAACACCATTCCAACTGATGATTGAAAACTTTGAAAGACTTCGAAGCTATGAGATGGGGCCTCATGCTT